>BLKM01000587.1:3251918-3344471 GCA_013340265.1 Coptotermes formosanus | reverse complement strand
TATAAGGCAAAAGTTGCTGTTTGTTCTGAGATCCGTACAAAACACATAAACGCAATGTGGGCACAACGTAGAAATTTTTAATGTTAAACCTGGTGGTACGTAAAGTTACCACTAGGCTTTAAAAGGTTAAGATACGTCCTACGGAAATTGTGTGAGTGATGTGGACTTGATACTTTTGGTCCAAGATAGAAGCAGTGGCAAAAACACTCTCTGCGGTCCCGGCCTGCAGGCCGGGACCGCGGAGAGTTCACGCCTCCAGTACACAGTACGCAGTCAACAGCACATTCTCATGCCTTAGGCCGTGCGGCCACTGGGATCGGCACGTGTCTACTATATAAAAGTTTGTTGCCAGCTATTGCACAGTAGTTATACATGCTCCTACATGTTTCGGCTGAACTACTCAGCCATCATCAGGGAGCCATCCTCTACAGATATAAACAGCGTGCAGTGTGTTGTAGAATGGCAAAATATACATATATTGTAGTCTTAATCAGTGATTTTTAATTTAAATTATATATTATTATAGTACAGAGATATTACGTAAAGAATAATACTGGGGACCACAGCAAGGCCTTTCTTCTCCACAAAATTGGAAGGGGTTATGGAACATATGTTTGGAAACAGATTTATACAGGGCGTTCCTATATTAGTTATACAAAACTAAGGTGCAATAACACAGAAAGTAGAAAACTTACAGTATTATGATATATACCACAAAATGCAGTACATGTTTAAGTTTTATCTACAGATATTCACAGGTGCTCAATGTGGTTTTCTTGTGTCACGCGGCAGATGCCCCATCTCTAAGCGATTTCGTCCCAAATCCTATGAACCATGTCCGCATCTATGGTCACAACCGCTGCTGCTATCCGTGCCCGTAGTTCTTCCAAACTTGCAGGAAGAAGTAGAACAAAAACTTTGTCTTTAACGTATCCCCACACAGAAAAGTCCAGGGGTGTTAAATCAGGCGATCGTGGTGGCCAAGCTGTTATTCCACGAAATTGGTTACAGATGGGATGTACATCTGCCGCGTGGCACGAGAAAACAACATTGAACACCTGTGAATATCTGTAGATAAAACTTAAAGAGATACTGCATTTTGTGATATATATAATAATTCTGTAGGTTTACTACTTTCTGTGTTATTACACCCTAGTTTTTACAGGGTGCGGCAGAAATAGTGAAGCATTTTAAAACTTTAGTTACGCCCTTCTCCGCTAGGGTATCATGGAGTACAGGTGTTTGAACAAGAACAAAAGCAGTGACTTTCAGTTTTAGTCGACATGGAGCGTTGGGGAATTACCGAAGTTGTGCCTGCTCTGGAACTGCTTATTGGGACGGGGTCCGTTGCAGAGAGACGGCGCGTATTTCGCCATGAAATGAATCAACAGGATGCCCCATCTCCAAATTCAATCTGTCGATGGGTAAGACAGTGGCGTGAAGAAGCCTCTGCCTCGTGTAAAAAGCCACCTGGTCGGCTGTCCTCATTTCGCACACCTGAGAACATTGCCGGAGTGTTTGCGTCCGTCGGCCGCAGTCCGAGGCCATCTGCAACTAAGCACGCTCCAGCGTTAGGCATGTTTGACAGAAGCGTACGGCGCATATTGCATACTGCCCTGAACCTGCACCCGTACAAATTTCAAATTGTGCATTCTTTGAGTGATCGGGACAAAGAGGTACCTTTACAATTTTGTCGTCAGTTTCGGTGATGTGCCACGGCCTCCTTGTGGGCCGGACCTAACAGCACCTGACTCTTTTCTGTGGGGTTATTTGAAAAGTACAGTGTAAAGTACTCGCCCTACAGACTTAAATGCACCAAAACAAAAAAAAAGACGAAAAGAAATCTCCAAAATTTCAGAAGAAGCACGTCGAGAAGTTAGGCGGAGCTTCTCAACTCGTGTGCACCTGTGCATTGAGGTGGGTGGTGACCACCTAAAAGACACTGTACACGAAAAGTGAAAATATTGAAAAACATGTTACGCACAGTAGTAAAATGTAACGTGCTAAAATTTATATAAATTTGTGTCAGTAATACGTTATTCTTATTTATAATTAGTTCACTATTTCTGTCGCACCCTGTATAACTAATTTAGGACCGCCTTTTATTTTAGATTTTATGTATTTTAGGCCCTATAGTTAGAAGAATTTTATGTATCAACATATTAATTTTATCATATACACTTTAAACTAAAAAAATCTGCGATTAAGACTCTAATATACGTACATTGTGCCATTCTATGACACGCTGGACACGGCTTACGTCTACAGAGGATGACTGCCTGATAATGGCTGGGTAGTTCAGCCGAAAGAGGCAGGAGTATGTACAATTGTTTTGCAGCATTTGGTAACAAATTTCTATATACAAAACAACTTCACGGAAAATGTATAATTTTAAATATGATGTGTCTACTGAATAAAGCGCATGTCAACTACAGTGCTGTGAAGGTCATCACACATGGACAAATTTATTGGAGTTATCGCGTAGAGGTTGTATGTATATAGCGGCACGCTGCGATGTAACGTTAAAGTACAGCATCAAGTAGGGCTACGTATGTTAGTATTTTACTTATTTTACGTCTCTTCAACATTATGTTGAATATAAATCTATGCCGCAGATATCTGAGTTACGATAAGGCAAGCCAAGGTGATGTTTAATCATTTTATCCCTGGGGGTCCCTGGCCCAGGCGGTTTGTCGCCGGCCGCCTACCGCGAGCCCTCGGGTTCAAACACCAGACCACCCAATGTACGGTTTGTAGTTGGTAAAATGGCACTAGGACAGATTTCTGTCACATTACTTCGCTTTTCAGTGTCAGTATCATTTCACTCACTTATTTACACATTGCGGGATTCA
Organism: Coptotermes formosanus; assembly: GCA_013340265.1. NCBI lineage: Eukaryota > Metazoa > Arthropoda > Insecta > Blattodea > Rhinotermitidae > Coptotermes > Coptotermes formosanus. The sequence goes on along the minus strand of BLKM01000587.1, from coordinate 3,341,619 downwards.
TATAGTCTTTATAATTGACAGCGTTGTCTCGTAACGCAGTTATCGGGACTGGTTAATTCTGAAGAAAGCAAAGATCTGAAATTTCAGTAGTTATAAGAAGTTATTACACTTAGATCTTGTATAATGCGATTACGCAATATTTCAGGCCTCAAAAGCCCAGTGGTTACTATATTTACCACAACGCATAACAATAAAAAACAATGAATTCTGCTCACAGTGTATTTCTGAATTTTTAAAATCTTAGCCCAAAAAGCGATTACTTAATCCTAGTAGAGTAGCAACTGGTTGGATTTACCTTGCAATAAGAAATCAGTATTTGAATGTAAATAAAACTAAGTTTCTACACTAGTGGTGTGGGCTGTGTCGGTATGTGTGAGATTTGTGAACAAAGTGTCACAAGAATTAGTTTTTTTCAAGGTCCCACCGTTGTCACCTGGCAGTAGTATACCGCCAACGCTCCGTAATTGTCATCTTAAAAATATTCTTATCAGGAATACAAGTGGGTGAAACCTAGGTACCCGCAAATAAAACAAAGCCATGCTCTTCCAGATACTGAGCATCACTGGGCAGAAAAGTACTCCCACATTGCTTTGTCTCCAAAGTGAAACGTCTCAAGCAGTCACACACATCCTTCTATAAGATTTCCTTTAGATTAGTCTAGTAACGCAGCGAAACCGGACATTAACTTTCTTTCTAGACGACTTCTGAAACAAGTTGACAAACACCTACTAAATTTATGTCCGTCAGCTAGGAACGTTGAAGAAACTGCCGGAGTGCTTCCACTCAAGTAAGGCACTACAGATTCTGTTCTGTCCAGTAGTATTTTTTGGTTTAGATACGTTCATTTTGAGGCTTAAATTAACACTTATAGCTTTTATTTCCCTCATAGACTGCCATGAAACTCTGGAGCCCTACGCAGCAAAAATAATTATTTTTCTGCCAGTAATGATAAATACAGTCAGACACACCACAGTATATCTATATATATATATATATATATATATATTGCACACTATGTCATTTACTCTAAGGTTGTGCCATATATTACATGTTTCGGCTCGGCCGAGCCATCATCAGGTAAGATTAACGATTTTTTTATTAATGTTATTATTTTCACTCATCTTAGTCCGCTGTAAGTACAAATTTATATAATGGTCTTATTAAACCTTTAAGTGTATTCAGCCCAGTGCCTTGTAAACATAAAATGCATAGGCAGTCATTTACACACGAATGCAGCGTTAAGTTTTGTGTTTCTTATTTCCCGCTTCATAAATGCGTCTGCCCATGCACTAGCTACACAACACAGCTTCGAAACAAACAATTCCCACCTCTAGTAACAGCTTCCACGGACAAAAACTCCATGTATTAAATCACGATTTCCCAGAATATACCTTCTGTGAACTAAGGTAATTTATTTTCGAAAATCACTGCGACCTATTACCACTGCGGCCCTTTAGTGTCTGTCCTAAGATACCATATGCTGGTCTCCAAAACGTAATGGCGAATGGCCTAGCATGCCACGTACTAGTCCCTATGTTAATCACTTTCACGTTACTTTTCTTTGGCATTCTTGAAGTTGTTAACTATCGTTGCTTGTTGTAGTGCTGACCCCGGAACAAGGCACTACACAATACAGGGAGCCGATCGGCTTTGGATTGAGTTACGTATTAAGGCCCTCATAAAATGCCGCAACAGTAGAGGTCTCCACAACCAACAATATAATTATAGTCCGTCTAAAAACCTATTTATCTTCTGTAGAATATTTTGTCTTGTTTCAACTGTATGTATTTTAAAACAGTGGCTGTACCTTATATGTAACAGAGATACTCTTATTAAAAACGTTGCCTGCAACAGATTGTGGAACCATACAAATAGTGGCTCTTCAATGATGGTTGGTTTTATTTTTGGCAACCTGTTCTCCCTGAGGATGGTGCACTAGCACCGAAACATGTCGGAGCTCTATATGTGACACTTATATGTGAATATTAGAGTGCATTTGGTTGGTGTAATAAATTTACTGTGTTGATCGTCTGTGTGTGATTCCATGATATAAATTTAAATGTCCATGCTACGACAGAAAAACTGAGGGCGTCATTAGATTAAATTAAATTTATTAATGATTGTTTGTTGCACGTAAAAATGGAAAGTATTAAGATAAAACTGCTCGGTCTACCAAAGGCTATTGACTGTTCCGTGACCAACGATGTTTCGAGTGTCACCGCCACCTGGAGTTCTTTTCTGTGATTAATACCATTGACTTGCTAGATCATAACACAGCAACGACAGAATTCGAATTCTTAGGCTTGCTTACACATACACACTCGTATGTACGGATTCTTCCACTTCCTTCTGTGTAAAATAAGTCTTAGAACCAACTTTAACACAAATTCGTTACGTTGTTTGCTCGCTTGAACATTCAAACTGATAAACACACACATATGGCCTTCTTTGCTGTTCGCTATGGACACATATCACAAAAGAGAAAGACGATTATCCCTTTCGAGTCTACACTTCGGTCAGATTAAGACTACTAAGGACTGTCCTGACATACTTGTGAACAACGACTAATTGTAAGGATAGGCGCTGGAAACTTTGTAGAAATAAACCGGCAGTATGAAAACATAGACATACATCTGCCTCCACAATCGCATATTAGCCAAATGGCATAAGATTACATGACTTTGAAATACCTGCTGGATTATCAACAGTTAACAGTAATTGCATTTGTAAATCTTCCTTTTCTTGCAGTCGGGAACACATGTTATCGGGTGAACACAAAAGTGTTGTGAATAGAATAGTCACACGAAGCTAGAGTACTCCTACACTAATTGTACCTTAAAGCACGAAATTCAGTTTCATATTATTAAAAAAGAAGCACTTCCGACCTCACAGTAAACGTACTACGCCTCTGATATCTGCGCTCTTCTGCTCTATTCTTCTCAAGAAGTCCAAGAAGAGGTCTTCGTGGACTTCTTGACCCTTGCAGATGGGACCCATATGTTTTCCCGAAACGTCGGTAAAGAGTTATTACTCTAGGCTGCATAATATCCCAGAAGAGAGCAGATATCATCTTCATCACGGCGGAAGCCTGAAATCACACACTGCACCTATGGTTTAGACCTTCCCTTCAATGAAGCTTAGGAAAGAATGCACTTTTTTTAGATACAAATAGCCTGTGTAGGCAAACCACATTTGAAAACTGAATGAAGTACATATACTAACCACTGGCCGATCCTAGTGGCCCCGCGGTCTAAAATCGTAGATTTGTGGCCTCTCGCTTGTTGGATTGTGGATTCGAATCCCGCCGGGCGCATGGATGTCTGTCTGTTGTGAATACTGTGTGTTGTCACGTAGAGGTCTCTGCGTGGGGCTTATTTCTCGTTCAGAGGAGTCCTACCGAGTGTGGTGTTTGTGTGTGTGTGTGTGTGTGTGTGTGTGTGTGTGTGATAGTGAAGCCTCGCTGATGAGGATGTCCTGGTCCACTAGGGGCTGCTGCGCCATGAAAAAAAAGTACCAATTTCTGTCCTTTACACAGTTACTACTATGAAAAAAGGGCACAGTCTATGGCAACTTACAGCGTGCGGTGGCCGATTGTATTGGTGAAATAAATGTACACCACTTTAGAGAACACCCAGCTGGTGATTCACACATCACTTCTCAACGTAAATCTACAACTGAGTAAGTAAGATAATTCCTACTAATGGGTGCATGTTATCACTCGCTTAGTTTCATATTAGAAAAACCTCTTTGGCAAGGGTGCACAAAACCCGGGAGCCAGGTCGCCATGGCGACTAAATTTTATACAGTGGCACCTAATACTTGCGGACGCTCAGCATGGAACTCGTTTCCTGTCACCTTTCTGGTACCTAGAATTTTATGTTTCCTTCTAGATTTTTAGAAAATCTTTGCACCCCAGCCCTTTGAAATCGCTTCTTCTTTTACTCTCAAAAACTGTCCACGTCATTTTATTTTGTTACTTATTAATCTGTGTTCTTCATCTTTAAATTCTTCGCAATTCTTTTCAGTCTGTTATTCTATCCTCTATGGCTTTTACTTCCATACATCTTAAAAATACAGGCAATAAAGAGGCACATAATTATAATGGAACATAACGCCGTATCCAATAAAGCTACTTACTTCCTTCCTTAGCCTTTCATATAAGCGTCAATGCAATCCCGACCGACCTCATGAAAGCAGTACTTGGCGATCAAATCTCACAGCAGTTGATAAGTGCAGTAGCAAAAACCGACATGGGAAACCTCTTCATGGACATTTTCACAACATTAGAAACATTGTGGGGGGATCATATGACGAAAACAGTACGCAGCAGTAACAAGCGTCGTTAAAAGTTAAAACTGGCAATGTTAAAAGCAACCTTACTTTTCCATTTACTCTTAATGGTCTATTTATGATTCAATGGTATTTTGCGCTATTCTTTTATACTGTGCAATCAACATAACAAGACAAGACGTGTCTATACCACGTAATAAACAAGGTGCATTGGGTTTGGTGTATGAGTTACAAGTTGAATTACATCGCACTTAAATCGAGTGTACTTTGTCTCTAGACAAGACAAGACAAGAAATTTCCGGAATTTTACGGAACCCGAAATTTCATTACCGCATTTACAAGCGCCAGCCACCTGTCCCTAGTCTGAGCCAGATAAATTCAGTCTATGCCCCAACCCCACTTCTTGAAGATACATTTTAATATTACCCCCACATCTACGCCTAGGTCTGCCAAGTGGTCTCCTTCCCTCAGGTCTCCCCACCAAAACCCTGTATGCACTTCTCCTGTCCCCCATACATGCCACGTACCCCGCCCATCTCATTCTTCTTGATTTGATCATCCGAATAATATTTGGTGAGCAGTACAGAATCATAAAGCACTTCGTTGTGTATTATTTTCCACTGCCCCGTTACCTCGTCCCCCTTAGGTCCAAATATCTTTCTCAGCATCCTATTCTGGAATATCCTCAGCAATTTGAGAGACTCACATTCACACCTATACACAACAAGAGGCAAAATTAATTCTGTACATCTTGATCTTTATATTTTGGGATTTATACGTATATATATATATATACATACATACATCCACAGTGTAATCCGGTTATTACGACATTGGCTTATACGACACCTCGCCTATAACGTCAGATATTCTGTGGTACCAAGTAAGTCCTCTCTGTTAGCCATAACATTATACTCCTCGGTTATAAGCACACTCGTTTATAAAGACACAAATTATTCAGTCCCTTTCATAACGTTACAGTCGAGTTTAACTGTATATATATAATATATACGTATCTGCTGTCATGATGAGTTTACAAACCTTTGCAGATCCGCGAGACAAATATTAATGAGTCTAAAGCATATGAGGGTCGATCTAAAAATATGTTTTAACGCATGTGTTTTTTTGCGTTTCGTAGTCCTTACCTCTTCAACCCACTCACAGTAGGTGTCGAGGTTGTTTATTTTTCACTTGAGCACACTCAGACACACTCTACATTCGGTACGACTCCTCTGGACGAGGGATCGGCCCGTCGCAGAGACCTCTACCTGACAACATATAAACATTCACAAGAAACAAACATCCATTCCACCGGTGGGATTCGAACCCACGATCCCACCACGCGCTCGGCCGCAGACCTACGCCCTAAACCGCGCGGCCACTGGGATCGGCGCATGTGTTTTGTATTCGTCATTTCAACAGAATAAGAAGAGTTCATACTTCATCTTACCGCATTCCCACTGCTTTTCCACATAGTTCCCGCCAGACATGAGGCATCTAACACGGCAGGACGGACTTTCATACCTCCAGCAGCTGGAAGCCCGTGCCCTGTGTTTATCTGCCATCGGGTCACAACTGTCTCCACCTCAAGATCGCGTTTCAATGTGTGGCCTTTCAGTGCTGGCAACAGGATAATCATCCGGCTGCAGATGAGGGCTGTATGTGGCATGTTCCTAGGATTTCACTTAGGAAATTATTTGTCATGTAGAATTATTTTTTGGCCGATCCTCATGGTTTAATTCTAATCGCCTGGAATTTACAAATCCTTTAGTTGTGATACGTCTTTATCGCCGTCCTTGACACTCATTATTACAGATAAATGATTGACAGACTAACTGACATTCGAAGACGATACGGAATGGAAATGAATGTGGAAAAACTAATGTAACAAGAATCACAAGGCAGCCATCCCCAATGAAAACTATGCTAGATCAAAAACAATTGGAGAATGTGGAATATTTAAATTATTTGGGTAGCGTGATAACAAACGATACGGGACGCACACGTAAAATTAAATCCAGAATTGCCATGGCAAAAGCAGCATTCAACAAGAAGAAGAATCTTCTCACCAGCAAATTGGACTTAAATTCAAGGAAGAAACTAGCAAAGTGCTACATTCGGAGCATAGCTTTGTATGGTGTTGAAACTTGGACACTTGGGAAAGTAGGTCAGAAATACCTGGGAAGTTTTGAAATGTGGTGCTGGAGAAGGATGGAGAAGCTCAGTTGGACCGATCGTGTGGGAAATGAAGAAGTATTACATAGAGTCAAGGAGGACGGATACATCCTACATACAACAAAACGTAGGAACTGCCTTTTAAAACACGTTTTTGAAGGAAAGATAAAAGGACGATAGGAGGAAGGAGAAGACAAGGAAAAGTCGTAAGCAGCTACTGGATGACCTTAAGGAAAAGAGAGGATACTGGAAATTGAAAGAGGAAGCACTAGATCGCACCCTGTGGAGAACTCGCTTTGGAAAAGGCTATGGACCTGTCGTGAGACAGTACGGAATGAGTGAATTAATTAATTAATTAATTAATTAAAACATACACCTATACACACCACCCCTCATGACATATGATAGTGAAGAGGTAAAGCCGTACATTGCGTACACGTAATTAACACGTTTGTAATTCCCTAGAGGTATCGTTAACAACATCAGAATAAAATTATGATTTCTTTTATTTTGTTTGCTACTGATTTTTCCCATTATAATTTGAGCTTCAGAAAAATTATAGAGTTAAGCAATGACTGCGAAATGAAATAAAATACGAGCGAAGTGTAGACCAGCTGCTTGAGAAAACTGGTAAATTCAGGGCTATAATACCTTTGATGTGTGTTTGAGGAATAGGATAAAGTTGGGCCATGTTTGATAAAAGTGTTAACTTCAACCGTTTGAGGAATGTGATCAGATTTCAGGTGTAGGTAGTCTACAACAGAAACCCAATCAACTATCTTGTTATAATCAACTAATGCACAATGGAAAAATGAAAGTGACCCTGCAAGTAAACTCCTTTGTATCAGACCAGGAGGAACTGGAGACACAAAAAGGGGCAGACAAAATTAGAGTTGGTGCGACGAGTTAGAGAGGGCGTCGCACTTTTTGGATGTAGACATTGGCGAATTAATGCATAATCGAGATAGGAGTGGCGGAAGCTCACTGAAGAGGTCAAGTTCCACCCGGGAATGACGCACCATTGAAAAGAGAAGGAAGAGGCACAGTGTCAATGTGTAATTCTATGTGCCGTGTCATCTGTAGCCTGTCTGGGTCCACCATAATTTCCTACATTATCTCATAAACGCCATGATTTTTTGAAAAAATTACTGAACATAAAATGTGTTTTCATTTTCTCTAAAATTTCGTCTGAAGCATTTCTCATTCTAGCAAAAATTAAGCGAGATATTATCATAATTGTCCGTAGGTTTTCACGTAAGGTGCCCATTATTCTCGCCAGATTTTAATAAAACTTTAATTTTCTCGAAAGATTTTCGAAAAATACTCGAATGTCGAGTTTCATAAAAATCCGTCCAGTGAGGGCCTATTTCTTTCATGCGGAGAGGCAGACAGATAGACATGACAAAGTTCATAGTCGCTTTTCGAAATTTTTCGAAAGTGCCTAAAAAGTCGCAAACTGTGCTCAAGTCATCCAAATGTCCTCTTTACCAATTCGCAAATACCACTTAACTTTACGTTTAATTCTTGCCGATATAGTTCTACTACTGTAGAGGTACTCTGTCTAACACGCTGCCTATATTCATAAGTAACTCCCCGAGCATTTCTCGAAAACTTCGCATTATCAAAAATGTGCCAAAGCCAGGTACTAAGCTAGTATACGTTCTGCAGCTGTAAATACACGAAAATAATTATTTACGCCTCACAACGGGATGTCATAATCTAAAATTCCATAGCCATATTATATTACGCAGCCTAAGATATTTTCGTGATTAGCTACCTTTACGATATCTTACAATCAACGACAATTGTCGTCATAATAGAATCAGAATTAATTAAACTAACACTGTAAATGGCATTTATACTTAGTACAAGTTACAAGGCCGATCCCAGTGGCCGCGCGGTCTAAGGCGTAGGTCTGCGGCCGAACGCTTGCTGGGATCGTGGGTTCGAATCCCACCGGGGGCATGGATGTTTGTCTCTTGTACATTGTCTGTGTTGTCAGGTAGAGGTCTCTGCGACGGGCCGATTCCTCATCCAAAGGAGTCCTACCGACTGTGGTGTGTATTTGAGCGTGATCAAGTGAAAATAAAATCCCTCTACACCTGCTGTAAACAAGTAGGTAGAAGAGGGAAGGACAACGAAAAGAAACAAGTTACAAAGCTAAAGAAATATCTGAAGAAAATAGAGGAAAATTTCCGCAAATAGACGCCACGTATGAAAATAAAATACAGCAAACAGTAACCACAGGTAAACTCTACGAAAGAACGCACTTGTGACGCAAAATGGAAAGACGGTTAGTTAAGTATTGGAGAGTAAGGGGTTCCTAGAAAAATACGTCAAGAACACGCATGTAACTTCTAATATGGACTTATATTCCGCGTATTAACTCTACCACAGATCTGTGGGTTCTGAGACATAACACGAGGAAGAACATTTCAATACAAAGCCACATTATTGTGTACTGTGGGATCAAGAACGTAAGAGATAATTTTGGCATTGTTGTTCATTCTATCGCATAAATAAAATAAAGCTGGCTAAAGAATAAATTAACAACATTAACATATTTATCAACGAAATCTGAGCATTACATTACCCACTGTTGCAGGCATTCATGGTCAATCTCCCCTCTATTTTTAAAATATTCCGCATCACTTTCAGTCCCTAATGGACGCCTGTCGTGATTCCATACCTATGTGTCTTTAAAAGTTAAAACGGTTGCGGGTAAAGAAACGGCCAATTATCTCATGAAGTGTTCTTAAATCGCTTGTAACACCCAGCAGCAGGGTGTAAGGTAGAACAGCTACAAGTGCAGGATCCAAAAGTAAATAAGACAGCTGATACTGTTATTGAGTTGTATTGTGGTTTAGAAACGTCTGTGTAATGCTGACATCAACTTGTTTTTCCTTGTGTAGTAAATTGATTTCGTTAGCTTGTCTCAGAAATGACGTTTACATGTCAGGTTTGAATGTCTTGCAAAGAAACTGGAGGCTTAATGATGGAACATTCACCCACCGGTACGGAGAGAAAATCCAAGAGATAAGCATCGTGCTGACCCACTCAACACGTTATTTGTGTGGGTGTGCTAATCCAGTCAGGACGTTATTCTGTAGGCGACTAAAAATGTGTTCGGACTGAACAAGTTTGTGATGCCATTCTGTATAGTCTTTACAAATTACATGGCAAATCGTGTTAGAACCAAGTTTTCATCTTCAAACGGTCGACTGCAGTTGTCCATAAAACAAAAACTTTCTGTGAATCTGTCGAACTTGTGAAGCTTCGAATGAAAAGGCAGCAAATTTATAAGAGTTTTGTGTGGGGCACTGGTAAAACTTCAAAACGGACTTTGATACATGTATAGATTCAAGAAATATTTGAAACTTTTATCATACTCGTCAGTTCAGCAAAACGGTTACACTTTAAATAAATAACTCCATGGGTGCGGTCCTTGAAAAGTTACTATTTCCTCAAGCATGCAAGATATACGACACATTTTATAGAACCTAAAGTCCACCACGTGTCCTTGCTCCGACCCATATCAATGCAGTCCACGCCCTCCCACCCTGTTTCTTTAAAATTAAGCCTAGAGGCAAAAGTAGGCCTACACTCCACATTTTAACCTATATATTTCTGGATAGCGACTCATTCTACGTCCAGAGTGACTATGAGTTGAACTTAACCTTTTAAAGTCTAGCGGTAACTTTACGTACCACCAGGTTCAACATTCAATAATTCTCCATAGTGCTAACATTGCGTTTATGTATTCTGTATATATCTCGGAACAAACTGCAACTTTTACCGTAAACATCAGCAATTCATTCGCTTTTTATAACCAAGGTTGAAAGTGTTTACTGCGCGGTACGCACAGTCTTTATATAAGGCAGATTACATTTCGTCTTTAAAGGGTTAATACGGTCTTTGCGAAAACGCAAGAACAACTCAAGAACTACACATTAATATAAACAGTGGTATAGACACAGAGCACACACATCTAAGAAGCAGTTGTCTGTGATGTCACACTCTGAGAAAAAATGTTTGAAACTTTTTGAGTAGCCTTTTCCACAAGAAGGTGATATGAAACAGATCAGAACCCAAAAGTACCTAAGGTAAATATGAATATTTACATAAGAAGGAAAATCATAATTTAGACCTATCTGTTAGCAGTATTAACGTATTCAATAGAATCTTCTGTAAGGGGAAGGAAATGCAGATCGATTGGGAGGGGGGGGGGAGAATTAAATGAACACAAATATTTGATGGCGAAACCTCTCAGAAAGACGCAGCCTGAAATATCTAGGTACTGGTTGTACCGTGAGATTAATTCGCAAGTAGAAACAATAAAGTACTTAATCAAAAAAATTACAGCATTTTAATAAATATTAACAACAATACTTACAAATGCTTAATGTTCGGTAAATCCTTTTTGAGATCAACCGACCATAAGCAAAGTGTAAGTAAGAAACAAAAGCTTCCTAGTACATGTAAATAAGAAAAAATACCGTTGAAGTCAATAGTTCTACCGCAAGCTGAGGCCAAGGGAAGTATATGAAACATGTTAGCTTCCCTTGGCCTCCGCCTGAGGCAAAACTGGCAATTTGTAACCTTCACATTTTTTGTTAAAAACTTATCTTAAGAAATATTTAATATAAACAAATCAGATCGCCATCAATGCCTATCACATGACTTCTAAGAAATGTCTATATTGAAAAGATCCGTTCGGTAGTTCAGTTGACCACGACATCGCAAAAAAAAGGTACAGGATTTATATATATATGTATATATATAATTATAAGCAACAAGTTAATACTAACTACATTTAGGGAAATACATTCTGAGAACGTAAACAGAATAACTGGTCAAATAAGCTACCCAGGTTTGGTATTTTTATCCACAATATTGAAGCACTATTTGCACGGCCACAAGCTTAGTCCTTTTTCTAGATGACTGTACTGCAAACTGTGCATGACACTACAAGTTGCCCTGTGCCTTTACGACTCAGTGGATACAACCAAACCAGACTGAGATCCGATTTGAATGAAGTCAGTTGCAGGATTCTTGATCGATTTTGGCGAAATTTTCCTATCACTTCGTAACAAGGTTTCTTCTTTTGAAAGCAGATTTCTTCGTTCTGTTTACGTCGTTCCCGACGAATTTGTTTATTCACGTTCGGAATCCTCGTGCTGCCACACACACACACCACATCCACGTTCGCGAAACATCCTACTAGAATGGCACTATTTTACAGAACGAATTCAGCAGAACGCCAAGGGTTGCCCATGGATTCCATACTAACATTGATTGTTGGGCTTATATTCCTTTGTTCAGTAACTCCCTCAGGAAGGCACCCCGGTAACAAAACATGTAGGAGTTTTACTAATTGTTATGAATTGTATTTTAATAAGTGCAATTTTTGGTGGCTGTACTAACTGCAGGAATATGCACGGCATCTGTAATATAAAACTCAAAAATCTTTATGTCGTTTCAAATTTTATATTTTGCATACCGTGCATATTATCAAATGTTCAAATCGAACCAAAAAATTGCACAAACTTGTTGGTAATCATATATTATCACCCTTACATATGTTTTGGTAACTGAGTTACCATCTTTAGGGTGCGTAAATAAAAAATCACAAGCACTGATTAGATACAATTACTATACGGCTCGCCGATCCCAGTGGCCCCCTGTTCTAAGGATTATGTCTGCGTCCGAGCGCTTGGTGGGATCATGGGTTCGAATCCCACCGGGGGCATGGATGTTTGTCTCTTGTGAGTGTTTGTTTTGTCAGGTAGAGGTCTCTGCGACGGGCCGATCCCCCGTCCAGAGGAGGCCTACAGAATGTGGTGTGAGTCTGAGTGTGATCAAATGAAAACGAAAAGCTCGACACCTACTGTGAGTAGGTAGGAACTGTGAGTAGGTAGGAACTGTGAGTAGGTAGGTAAGGACTACGAAACGAAACGAAACTGTACGGTTCCATTTACAAAGACCTGATATCAAAGTCAAAGACGTTTCACTGCACCTCTATTCGTTACAATTAAAACAATTTAATATTGCATTTAACATACATACAAGTTGCGTTAAAACATTGTGTATACAACGTTAAATGTTAAAATGTTTGATATTAAAACTTTAATGGAAAGATAGGGGCCGCGGTGGCGCAGTTGGTTGAGGCAGTGCGCTACAAACCGGGAGGTCGCGGGTTCGATTCCCGATGGTGTCAGTGGCATAATCTTGTCGGTCGCACTATGGCCCTGGGGTCGACTCAGCCTCTAACATAAATGAGTACCAGGGATATTTCCTCGGGGGTAAAGGCGGCCGGTGCCTATGGCTGAAAACCTACCATCTTCACGTGCCGATTGTCTAGAAATCTGGGAGCCTCGACCTCCTGGAACCCTAAAGGCCTGTCCAGGCCTGTAATGGGACTGCTTTACCTTTACCTTTTAATGGAAAGATAGAGTTAATGCTGCCTATGTATACAAGCATATTGATCTACAGTAGATCCTGTGCTGTACGTACAATGTGTGGCCTAACCAGTAAGGCGCAGTGTACGGAGCAGTAGCGCTGCTGCATTAATTTCAACTTACTACTAAAAACTTTTTAATATCTAACATTTTAATGTTTAATATTTTATAAATAATGTTTTAACACAACTTGTGAGTATGTTAAATTATCTATATTAAGCTATTACGCTTGTAACGACTTGAGGTGCAGTGAACCATCTTCGACTTTGACATGAGATGGTCTTTGAAAGTGGAACCATACAGAAATTGGATACAATCCGTGCTTTTAATTTTTTGTGTATGCCCCTGAAGGTGGTAACTTGGTTATTGAAACACATGTAGGTGTGATAATATATACTTAGAAAACACTTCGTGCATTTCTTGGTTTAATTTGAAGATTTATATGTAATGTGTAAAGTTGAATCTACACAAACCCACTTGCTACCAGCTAGACACTTCAGTATGTGCAGTCTTTTACAGGCCTGATCACACGTCTTATTCATACGAGACATATGAGAGCATTTAGTATTTTTTAAACATAACATCAAAATTTCGCGCAGTTGCCACGTCTGAAATCGTTATGTGCTACAGACATATTTATTTAGAAGCCGCGACGACTCAGTTGGTACAGTGACTAGACTACAAGCTGGAAACGGGAGGAATCGCAGTTCGATTTCCAGCACAGCCAAGAGACATTATATCTTCCATAAAGTCCAAACCGCCTCCACAGCCCAGCCACTTTCCAATTCAATTCAACTCTGGCTCTTTCCCTGGGGGTGAAACAGCCGGGCGTAAAAGTGACAACACGCCTCTATACATTAACTAACTAACTAACTAACTAACTAACTCCATGGAGAAGAGGCCTTCTTGAGAAGCTGACAGTCTCTCACCTAGTCAAGAAATTCCCCGAATTATGTGGAACCCGTCGGTTCATTACGGCATTTACAAGAGCCCGCCACTTGTCTCTAACCTGAGCCAGTTTAATCCAGTCCACGCCCACCCCTCCCACTTCTTGAAGATTCAGTCTAATGTTTTCCTCCCATCTATGCCTGGGTCTCCCAAGTGATCTCCTTCCCTCAGGTCTCCCGACCAAAATCCGGTATGCATCTCTCTTTTCCCCATACGTGCTACATGTCCTGTCCATCTCATTCTTCTCGATTTGATTACCCGAATAATATGAGGTGATGAGTACAGACCATTAAGTTCCTCGTTACGTAGTCTTCTCCAATCCTCTGTCACCTCGTCCCTCTTAGGCCCAAATATCCTCCTCAGCACCCTATTCTCGAACACCCTTAGTCTTTGTTCCTCCCTCAGTGTGACAGCCCCGGTTTCACACCCATACAAAGCAACAGGTAAAATTGTAGTTCTGTAAACCCTAATCAGCAACCTGGAAGACAAAAGATTCTTCACCGAATGATAGCAAGCATTCCCTGACTTCAATCTGCTCTTAATTTCTTCATGAATGGAGTTTTGATTCGTTAGGGTTGATCCCAAATATTTGAATTCTTCCACCCTTTCAAAGGATTTATTATCTATCTTTATGTTGTGATTTTGGCCTGCGTTCTGATTTCGAGACATGACCATGTACTTAGTTTTCTCAGAATGTACTTCTAGGCCAATCTCCTTACTAGCGACTACTAAACCTTCTGTATTTTTCTTTATACTATATACGCTTCCGTCCAATATATTAACATCATTAGCATAAACCAGAAGCTGATGTGTACCATTTAATCTCAAGCCCTCCTATTTGCTCGAACCCTTCTAAAGAAATATTCTAAGGCAAAGATGAAAAGCAATGGCGACAGAGTATCTCCTTGTTTCAAACCATTCTTAACCTTTTAAAGCCTAGCGGTAACTTTACATACCGCCAGGTTTAACATTAAAAAATTCTACGTGGTGCCCACATTGCGTTCATGTGTTTTTTGTGGATCTCAGAACAAACAGAAACTTTTGCCTTATAAAACATTAAGAGGCTGGTTTTTATAACCGAAGTGGAGTGTTTACAGCACGGTACGCACCGAGTCCTTATATAAAACAGATAGGCTTCATCTTTAAAAGGTTAATAGGAAACGTCTCAGAGAGATGTTTGCCTACCCGAACTCTGCTATAGGTTTCATTTAGACACATTTTTAGTAACCTTACTAATTTCATTGGGATATCAAACTCAATGAAAATAGTATACAAGACCTCCCTCCTCACTGAATAATAGGCTTTCTTGAAGTCTATAAGTAACTGATGTACTGCCTCATTGTATTCCTACTTTTTTTCAAGAATTTGGCAAATGCTGAATATGTGATCAGTAGTTGGCCTGTTACGTCGAAATCCACACTGATGATCCCCAAAAATTTCCTTTGCATATGGAGTTAACATTGACAAAAGGATGTTGGATAGAGTTTTGCACGTAGTTGACAAAAGTGATATGCCTCGATAATTACTACAATCTCGTTTGTCACCCTTCTTATAAATAGGCACAACGATTGACACCTTCCACTGCTCAGGTAGTTCCTCCTTACTCCAAATAGAAATAAGAAGTTTATGGATCTCGGACCCAATTATTCTACCCCTGATTTAATCAATTCTGCTTGAATCGGACCAATACCTGGTGATTTGTGTCTTTTTAGCTTTTCAATAGCCATCTCAACCACAAGGGCACTGGGATCAGGCACTAGTGGCTCTGCGGTGTGTACTTCAGTCTGCCTAAAATTAATAACCCCGTGTATATTGAACAGCTGGGAGAAATGATTCCTCCACCTAGCCAAAATCCTGGGGTAGTCTGCAACCAGGTCACCCTTCTGTACTTTACTACATTAGTTCTAGGCTGGTACCCCTCTTAAAGACATTGTTACCCCTGTACAAGTCTCTGATATTCTTGTTCTTACTGTTTGTTTCAAGGTCATTAATTTTAGCTTTCACATATTCCTTCTTCTTGTTCTTGAAATGTCTACCAGCTTCACATCTTATGTTGTTCAGATTATCTCCATTCCTTTGTTTTGGTTTCTGTAAACACTGAATTTTAGCCTGCTTCCTTTTATCTAAAAATTGTGAACATTCTTCATCAAACCATGGTTTATGCTGTTTCTGTTCATGCAGACCTAGACTCTCTTTAGCTGAGATTTTTATATTCTCTGTAATGTTTTCCCAAGTCCTACTTATATCCTCACTAACATTTAAGTTTTCCAAAGCTGCAGACCTACTTGAGATCTTAAAATGATACTGTTTCCTAACCTCCAGTTCACTTAGCTTTTTGAGATTAAATCTCTCTGCATCAAATTTCTGTGCTGCGTGTTTATTTACTGCCAGTCTCTCCCTAACTTCTGCAACCACCAGTTAGTGATCACCATTACAGTCAGCTCCCCTGAAAGATCGCACATCGAGTATACTCCAATGCCATCTCCTATCTATCAATATGTGATCGATCTGATTATAAGTCTTCCCATCAGGAGAGGTCCAGGTGTATTTATGAATGTTTCGGTGCGGAACATCGTGATGTTAAAAATTAGATTCTTTGATGTGGCAAAGTTTACTATTCTAACACAATTATCATTACTAACCTGATGTAAACTCTCATTCCCAATTGTCGGTTTGGAAGTATCCTTTTTCCCCACTTTTGTATTAAGATCTCCTAACAGAATTTTCATATGGTACTTAAGAAAATGATTAAAAACTTCTCCTAATTCCTCATAGAAACAGTCCTTTGAATTATCACCTTTCTCCTCCGTTGGTGCATGCGCATTCAGAACAACAATATTACACCAGCGGCCTCTCAGCACTATGTATGACATCCTATCACTAACAAACTCCACTCTCTTGATGGCTGATACTATTCTCTGGTGTACAAATAATCCTGCTCGCAATTGATGATTTTCTTGCCCTTTGCCATAGAAAAAAGCATACTCCCCGGCTCTTAAAATCCCTTCTTTGTCCCACATAACCTCCTGTATACCCACCAAATCTAATTTACACTTAGCTAATTCCCTGGCCGCTGTCATAAGTGACCCTGAACTATACAGGCTCCTCAAATTCCATGTTCCAAAACTCATATCCCTTTTCCGTAGCTGGGGTCGTAACAAAGAATAAGTTCCAGGTTCGAGGCTTTATAGGCTGTTTCGTAACATCATAATTTTTTTACGATGAGGAGTTGTTAGCACCTTGCCCAACCCCAAGCTGGAGGACAACCCCTTGTCGGCTGTCCGCGACTGCTTATTTAATGTATTCGCAGCTACCCTCCATAACTGGGGGCTGTCCTCTATGCATTACCAAACTTACGAATGAGTGAAGTTACACCTGCTCCCACACACATGCCTTAATGGCCCACACTGCAGCAAATTTACATACTTCTTTATAAGGCCTCTGTAACGTGCTGATCTCACAAAATATATTACATACTGCATTCTACGGAAAACTGAAAATACATTTCGCATGGCTGCAGCTACTATAATTGTATTACAATAAACAAAATAATCCCATATTGCGGGAAATTATTTCGTAGTCCTCACTTTTCTACCTACTCACAGTAAGTGTCGAGGTTGTTTATTTTCATTGATCATACTCAGACACACACCACAGTCCGTAGGATTCCTCTGCACGAGTGATCGGCCCGTCGCAGAGACCTCTACCTGACAAAACAAACACTTACAAGAGACAAACATCCATGCCCCCGGTGGGATTCGAACCCACGATCCCAGCAAGCGCTCGGCCGCAGACATGTGTCTTAGACCGCGCGGCCACTGGGATCAGCTTGTGAGAAATCAAATATTAAAATTGTGGTTGTTTTCTGCTGCCATGGTTTTCCTAACCAATTTCATGAAATATGAGAAAGAAACTTTGTGTGCATGCTTGCTATTCCTGTTATTTACCAACCCTGTACCAACTCTATAATGTGAAGGTCATGAGACCATGGCTATTAATTGTGCGGCTCAATTCGAATGCGCGTATTTATATATGCAATGGAAACAACTCATAGGGGACAAACTTTCCACGCTCCCATACAACACTCTACATTATACCTAAAGACTATGTGGTGTTAATAATCACACTGTGATTTTCTGACCACATGTGTTCTGGTAAGTGGGTACCAACGTTTTGGAAGATCACTTTGTCTCAAATTTCTTTGTAACCCCGAAAGGCTGGTACCCAAAGACAGGATGTAATAACATACGAGTATAAAACAGTGTCAAATTTCGGTGTGGTAGAAATAGCGAATCTTAAAAACGGAGCCTACAGTAATATGATTCACCTCGCTCCAGAGTCTGGATAACGTAGTCGGCACAGCGACAGGCTACCAGCTCACAACCGAGAAAGTGTGATTACATTCCCCGTAGAGGCAGGCAATTTCTTTCTCCTCCGAAATTTCGAGATGGGATCTGGGACCGAGCCACCTTCCTATACAACGGGTACCTGACAGGGAATATGTCCGTTCACCTCCAGCGATTCCAAAGTTAAGAAAGAGTGGCTGTGCCTTCCTATATGACTTCGTGACAGATAACAAAGAAAATATTTAAGCCACGACAAACCTTGTTTTCCAGTAACAATCTAGACCACCGTCCCATCTTTAACCTTTTAAAGCCTAGCGGTAACTTTACATAATACCAGGTTTAACATTAAAAAATTCTACGTGGTGCCCATATTGCGTTTATGCGTTTTGTACGGATCTCAGAACAAACAGCAACTTTTGCCTTATAAAACATTAAAAGACTGGTTCTTATAACCGAAGTGGAGAGTGTTTACAGTGGGGTACGCACTGAGTCCTTATATAGAAACGAACACATTTCGTCTTTAAAGGGTTAATTTGTACCACATAACATCGGACGCTAGAGGCGAGGTGTCGTTTTAACCGATGTATTTTTAACCGGGTTCGACTCTATATTAAATTTGTTTTGTGAAGAAGTAGTTTTAACCTTTATAGGTCAAATGCCAAGAAAAAATCAACATCGCTTTCCCTGTACCAGGCCTAATGTCGTGCCCAAATCGACATGTTAGTTCACAGTGCTTGTGTTGGTTTTCCCTAAACTTCCGTTATAAAACGACTAGTTTTGAACTAGGAAAGTTAGAGATTTTCTGGAAAAATAATTTGGAGCAGACTGTTGGAATTCACAAGAATAATCTGGACTCCAGAAGGTTGACATATCATTTAGTGTTGCGTAAAAGGTGAATGTTAATGGAAAACGTTACATTTTACAGCATCTGCTTCCCTGAAGAGAAATTCTATAGCAGCATATTACGCGGCGACAAAAGCTTTCATATCCGTGTCTCCAGACATCAATTATGTCTCGCAGGAAAAAAAAACATTAGCACAATAATTACAGTAAGTGCATAATTAGGCCAATCATAAGCGTAGGTGTAAACAACTTGATGTGTCACACATTACTTTTATTACTTACCGCTGAAATTGCCTCCTTGTTCTACCACGCAAACAAGACTATAAACACGGTTGCCCCCTAACTGTAATAATTTTGCATTGTTAGTGCTGAAACACAATAGGCGTCTGACCTAAAGGTGGCGCGACAATATCGTTTCTGACATCCCTTTCAACATCCCCCACCCCCCGGGACAAATTTCATTCCAATTATGCAGTATATTTCATATATATCATATGACGATCAGTTGCTACTTTCTTCACATGTGAAACCGTCTTCAAGTAGTTGCCTTTGCTTAAGTTTCCAGCCACTCCTAGTATTTTGTGTGTCAACGGCAATTTGAAAAGTATTTTTGTGATCTGGTAGTTCACAAAAATTTAATCAAAATGCGTTAAGATCTGAACATTCTGGGGTATTGGTGTTTTTAAAACTTTACGCCAGGCAGACTGTTGTGATATTGGAACTATATTCTGTGAATGAAATACCTTCACCACAGTTTTATTCAGATGTTTTTTATAAAATTAGGCTACATGTTTCGACTGCATGCAGTCATCCTCAGGCCATTCTTGCAAGAAAATGTAGAAGGTAAGGTTTTTATAATTCTTTTTTTTAGTGGTGAAGGGCCCCGCAGCAGACGCTACGGACGCGCTGCAGCCATGACGCTTATTGTGCAAGCCTACGATGAATATGCAGATGATGATTATGTTTTGTCCTTTTCCTAGTAATGGAGCACCGGTGGAAAGAAACTGACAGAGGAAAACCGAAGAACTCGGGGGAGAAACCTGTCCCAGTGCCACTTTGTCCACCACAAATCCCACATGGACTGACCCGGGATCGAAGCCGAGCCTCCGCAGTGGGATATAAAAATATTACCTTCTACATTTTCTTAAGAGAATCGCCTGAGGATGACTGCATGCAGTCGAAACATGTAGCCTGATTTTACAATAAACATCCAAATAAAGCTGTGGCGACGATATCTCCTGCACAGAATATTATTGGTGTTTCGTCGTAGTACTGTTGACGTCCTGAAGCTGCGTCTCACTTTTGAGGAGAAACAACGAGACCCAAAATTTGGAAGCTGGTCATTTACTGTCATTTCCTCTCGCAATACCGTATTTCTCCAGCTGTTCCTAGCGTTAAGACAAAATTGTCTTAACATTCTTATTTAGCTGCGGGTGAGCTATAGGGGCCCAAAAGTGCAAGAGTTTCTTCGTACCCTGTCTAACTAAACATGGAAACAGGCTCCATTTACGAAATGTTGTGGTTCATTCATTCTGTTGCCTGTATTATGACAGGACCATAGCCTTTTCCAAAGCGAGTTCTCCACACAATGCGCTCGAGTGCTTCCCCATTCAGTTTCCATCATCCTCTCATTTCCTTAACCTTTTAAAGCCTAGCGGTAACTTTACGTACCACCAGGTTTAACATTAAAAAATTCTACGTGGTGCCCACATTGCGTTTATGTGTTTTGTACGGATCTCAGAACAAACAGCAACTTTTGCCTTATAAAACATTAAGAGACTGGTTTTTATAACCGAAGTGGAGAGTGTTTACAGCGCGGTAGGCACTGAGTCCTTATACAAAACAGATACGCTTCGTCTTTAAAGGGTTAAGGTCATCCAGTAGCTGCTTACGAATTGTCCCTGTTTTCTCCTCCCTTCTATCGTCCTTCTATCTTTCCTTCAAAAACATGTTTTAGAAGGCAGTTCCTATGCAAGATGTAACCAATCAAGTTAGCCTTCCATCCCTCTGTTTTTTGTGGGATATTCGACTCGTCCTTAACTCTATGTGATACTTCTTCATTTCTCACACAATCAGTCCAATTGATCTTCTCCATCCTTCCCCAGCAACACATTTCAAAACTCATGTGTATAAAACTGAAATCATGGTCACAGTCCGAAGGTACGGCCATGCATATTTTGTAAACCTATTTCGAAAGAGGTCTAAATATATTCTGTCGTGATGATGTACACCCCCAAGGCCATAGTGCGGTCGGAAAGAATAAGTTCATGAAAAATCCAATGACCCCAACGGGAATCGAACCCGCGACCTTCCGGGTTTTAGCGTTGTGATGAAGTTTGTAGTTTACCTTATTCCTTTAGAAAAAATTGTCTATCATTCTGCAACTATGTCACCAAACGTCCGGGCAAAATGGTATCAGTCCCCCTCATATTTGCGAGGTCCCGCTTTCAAAACTGGCATGGAGGCTTCCAACCCACCACCAAAATTCCTCCAATTAAATTCTGGTAGATTATCTCAAATGATATCGCAATTACTTGCTTACATTTTTTTTTCAAAGCGTCATTCATTAACCATCGTATCATTCGACGCAATACGACCCGAGGTACTGATGACGTGATGGAATAACCTATAAATACAGAAACACATCGCTCTTATTCATAACTTGAGACCGGTCTCCATTAACCTCCTTCGCAAAAATTCTTTGTTTCCAGGAAAATTAATTTCCTCTCTGAAGGTCTCTAATGCATTTATTAATGTACGCTGGTTTGTACAGCCTCCAGGTATCGTCGGTATGGATTACTCTGGCGTCTGCCCAACAAGACTGGTGCAAAAAGTCAATTTCAGTGGTAAGGGCTGCCGTAGGATGGACTCTGTATTCTCCAGTGATACAGTGGTTGTAAGAATGTAATTGCAAGAACGGATATCCAGCTGAACGCTTAATCTACATCAGAGTATTCTGGGGCTGGAGGCATAAACTTTACACCTCCAAGACTTATTTTTCATTTACGGGAATGTATAAATTTGTTATCATAAATATCAGCACACAGATTTCAACGCGGATTCAAAACAAAACCATGTGAATGGGAAAAAAAGTGTGTGTGTATGTGCCCACGCATGTGAATTTAGAGCTTCGTCAGCATCTAAGGCACATGTGCATTACTTAATTTCTGGTACGAGTCCACAATCTAACACGAGACAGGAGATAGTAGGACTGTCTGGTAAACAAAACTGAAAAGACAGAGCTGCTACGCATTGAACAGATTACACACTAGTCACGTGCAGAATCCAGTGATAGAATGACAGGCCTAAGGGACCTGTCAGAAGAATCCAACTAATCCGTCAGATATCGTAACGGTAGTAACACTCATAAATTTCGCACGGAAATTCATAAGTTAAAATGATGCACGAAAAGTAAGTTAAACTTTGAGAGACCTGGGCCGGTAAGAAATGTCACAACATTCGAAACAATAAAGTGATCCTCTCCTAGGATGTCGTTCAATGGACCCTGGCGTTGAACCCTTCGACTATCTTCGTCACAACACTGGAATTCGACCACAAAAATGGGGAACAACAAGAAACGCGTCCTACACTGAAAACAAAGTGAAGGCCTTCAATATTTTCATTCGGTGCACTGTGCTTGCAATCATTTTTAACCCTTTAAAGACGAAGCGTATCTGTTTTGTATAAGGAGTCAGTGCGCACCGCGCTGTAAACACTCTCCACTTCGGTTATAAAAACCAGTCTCTTAATGTTTTATAAGGCAAAAGTTGCTGTTTGTTCTGAGATCCGTACAAAACACATAAACGCAATGTGAGCACCACATAGAATTTTCTAATGTTAAACCTGGTGGTACGTAAATTTACCGCTAGGCTTTAAAAGGTTAAACACCAACATACGCACACAACGGAATTATGCATATGTACAAACTTCAAATCTCCTACACTTTTCACCGACAAATCGCCATCGACGTCAGTACAAAGGAACATAGTATTAATACATCGATCTCACATGTACAATGTTGAAATATAAAATATACAAAGTAGCAGCTATAAATACAATAATGTGGATAATACATCTATTAACCAAGACTATGTCAACATCTTCATAGCCGTCGTTTCCATAATACTGCATTTACAGCTGCTAATTTTAGTATTTTATATTTTAACAATGTTCATACGAGATGTATTACTATTATATATTCCTTTGTATTGACATTTTTCTGAGGATGGCGATTTATGGGTGAAGCATATAGGAGGGTTCATGTTTATAGATAACATATAATTCTCTTTTGTTCATATGCTGGTGTATATAAATGATTGAATACATGAATGAATGAAATGATTGAATACACGCAGCAAACATCCACATGCCAAGGACGTTTGGCAGAACGGAAATCGTGCGA
Source organism: Coptotermes formosanus (assembly GCA_013340265.1). Lineage (NCBI taxonomy): Eukaryota > Metazoa > Arthropoda > Insecta > Blattodea > Rhinotermitidae > Coptotermes > Coptotermes formosanus. The sequence goes on along the minus strand of BLKM01000587.1, from coordinate 3,318,157 downwards.
CGATCTCTCTCCGGTAGGGGCTGATGGAGGACCACCACAAATGATCGGACGTTTCCACAGCTCGCAGCTTTTTTTCCCATGCCAGGAAGTATGTTGTTCTTGTCAAGCAGACAAAAGAGTATGATAAAAGTAGATGCGGACATCTCATCCAACTTTGCGAGCCCTCAGTGCCTTCCGCCGTCCGGATGACGACGGACCGTCACCGATGTGTCCAACGATGTCCGAAACCACCAAATCCCCCGCTTTGGGAATACAGAACTGTGATTCTTCACCTCGTTAAACTTGTTAATTTTTTGCTTGATTACGTATGAGGGTCGACTCACATTATTAGGCACAACATGGCACGACACCACACGACACGATAAAATATTCTTTTATAGTTTTCACATGCTCGAATTCATACTAATCCGTCACCGTCGGATAACGACAAAGACAGTGTCACTGGGATTGACAGAAGAGAATATTTTGCCTGTCTGTTAACAGACGGTAGATGTGAATGCACGCTGGTTTTATTGTGTCGTGTCATGTCGTGTCGTGTCGTGTCCTGTCGTGTCGTGCCGTGCCATATAATGTGAAGCGACCCTAAATAGAAGTCATGAAGTTTCACTGCGATAAGGACTATTATTGGTGACTACACTTGCTCACAGCTAATGTTCTTCATTGTGCCGAATTTGCTTACTTTGAATGTACTTCCTCCTGGTCTGAGGCCAAAGAAATAATCGAAGATCTAAATATCTCGCTTTATCAAGGACTGAAAACAAGATACCCCGCTTCTCGCAGGATCAGTATAGAAAACATGAGATCCCCTATTTACAAGGGTAAAAGGTGTGGCACCTCGCCGTCTAAAATGAAATACAAGGAATATGATTTCTCGCAATTCACGAGATAATAGAACAACAGGAACAATCGGGACAATAACAGCAAGCACTGTTAAGCATTGCGAACACTTCCTAACTTGTTACAGTATCCTTCCCTCTATGCTTATGTCACCCAAGTCTGCAAAGTAGACCTTACCCTTCTGTATTTGAAAATATGTGCAAGAACGTCTCATCTCTCCAATGCATATTATAAATAGGCCTACTGCCTTTAATATAAAAACTGGTGTATAATATACTGCTTCTTTATAAGGTCGTCAGACTTCGTAGCACAAAAACAGATAAGATGCTAAATTCGAAATAAGATATATCAGTTTATATTAGGAATTTTTACTTAGGAATGTGCTGAAAAATTTTGCTTGTGTGTGTGTGAGACTACTTCTAAAATTGTAACTTGCGTCCGTACAAATAGCGCCGTGATACGAAGGCAACTTCTCCAACATTTGTGTGGCGCAGGCAGCATAAGCACAAGTCTCGTGCGGCACCAGTCTTTCATGACGTTTATTTTATTAGCTGTGTGTCAGGGTTGGAGGGTTCAGGCAAACCAGGAAGGCTTGAACTGAAATGATGCACATTAGCGTCTTGGTTATGCTGATGATGTTAATATACTGGGAGAAAGCAGACATAATATAAGGAAACACACAGAAGTTTTAGTGCTCGCTAGTAAGCAGACTGGTCTAGCAGTAAATGCCGAGAAAACTAAGTACATGGTCATGCCCCGAGATCAGAATGCAGGACAAAGTCACAACATAAAGATAGATAATAAATCCTTTGAAAGGGTGGAAGAATTCAAATATTTGGGAGCAATCCTAACGAGTCCAAACTCCATTCATGAAGAAATTAAGAGCAGATTGAAGTCAGGGAATGCTTGCTATCACTCGGTGCAGAATCATCTTCTTCGAGTTTGCTGCCCAAAAATATAAAGATTAAGATATACAGAACTATAATTTTGCCTGTTATTTTATATGGGTGTGAAACTTGGTCTCTGACACCGAGGGAGAAACAAACGCTTAGGGCTTTCGAGAATAGGGTGCTGAGGAGAATATTCAGGCCTAAGGGGGACGAGATAACAAGGAAATGGAGAAGACTACATAGCGAGGAGCTTCATTATCTGTACTACTCACCAAATATTATTCGGGTGATTAAATTAAGAAGAATGAGATAGGCTGGGCATGTGGCACGTATGGGAAAGAGAAGAGTTGCCTATAGAATTGTGGTGGGGAGACCTGAGGGAAGATGACCAGTTGTAAACCCAGGTGCAAATAGGAAGATAATATTAAAGTGGAACTTAAAGTGGAGTGGGGGAATGGACTGGATTGATCTGGCTCAGGATAGGAAAAGGTACCGTCCTCTTGTGAATGCCGTAATGAACCTTCGAGTTTTATAAAATGCGGGGAATTTCTTGAGTAACTGAGGACCTATTAACTTGTCAAGAAGGACTGTGCTCCATAGAGTTAATTTAGTTCTGTTTAGCTTAATTTAGTTTAGTTGAGAGTGTTAGGGTAAATCGCCATTTTCAACACATACAGTCACCAACACGAAATAATCCTCCATACATCCATTGCAATAAGTGTACAAATTCAAACTCCGCAGCAAGTCACGCCTTTGTTTCAAAGTGCTGTCGTCACATAACTTACTCCTTACCAGTCGACACGACTTAACACCCCAGAAGACTTCAATCTTCTGCAATACGGCTGTGAATATCTCGAATTTTTGTTACGAAAACCAGTCGATTCGCTTAATTCCATAAATTTTTATTCTACTTGTCACACACCTTTAGGTTCCGTCCGTGTAATTCAAGCTGAACAAGGCTCCCAGCGAAATGCAAAAAAATTAAGCAGACTCCTGGATAACATAACATTCTGTTTGCCGCTGTTTGCGCTTCAATAAACCCTTAACATTTTAAAGCCTAGCGGTAACTTTACACACAACCAGGTTTAACATTAAAAAATCCTACGCGGTGCCCACATTGCGTTTACGTGTTTTGTACGGATCTCAGAACAAACAGCAACTTTTGCCTTATAAAACATTAAGATATTGGTTTTTATAACCGAAGTGGAGAGTTTTTACAGCGCGGTACGCACTGAGTCCTTATATAAAACAGATAAGCTTCGTCTTGAAAGGGTTAAAAAAACTGCTTGTTATAACTAAAGTTAAAAGCAACGTGCTTGATTACGAACCATGCCAAGAATTTCTACTGGCGAATGGAGGTAACCTATAATTCCACTTATTCTTTATACTGGCACTGTATGGATATGAAATTTCAGCTTCATGTCTCGGCCGCTTTAACCCCTCAGGAAGACCACAGTTACCACTGAAGGCCCTCCAACAGGTTTAGACTCACTGGAAGAAAATCAAGTTTACGCCTACAGAAATTCAAACCACGACCCGTCAGTCGTCCAGCCTGTAGCCTCTTCACACTACCGGCTGAAACACTCTACCAGTTGCTGTACCACTAACAAGTCTGCATTCTGCCACACTGTATACCTACGGTCCCCGCAAAATTCTTAGGCAGTGATTATTCCCTTAGACGGCGTTAATACGAGAACTGGTCTTCGAAATCGGATGCAAAGTTATATGTTATGCAGGACCTGGATTTTTACATGTGTGATTACGATAAAATTTTGGCTTCAAAGTTTTAACCAAAAAATGTGCACATGGAAATCAACGTTTCTCACTGACTGGGAGGGGAAGGGACGGGTGGGACGACATATTCTTGCGTGTACACTCACATAATGCCGCAGTCCGGGTTGCTTTGTACTATTCGTACGTACACCAGAAGATGAAGTTCGAAACAAAATGTAACTGAAAAAGTTACGTTCTTCAGTTTAACAGCATTTATTGTCTCACCTTCAGTTACTGTGACGTACACGTCTATTAACTTTTTATGTTTGCATTTGTGTGTAAAATACGCACTTGTGATGGCAACACTACCCGAAAACTACTCTTGTACAAATATTCACACACACGCGCCAGAACGCAGACGCATATACATGCATACACACATGCGCACGCACACACGCGCGCGCGCGCACACACACACACTGAAATAGGCAGATAAAACCCAGTTCCAGTACCACTTTGTCCACCACAAATCTCACAAGGACTGTCCCGGGCTCGAACCAACGTCTCTGCTACGATTAACCTAAATTACATTCAGATATGCGGTCTATAGCGTGTAGTAAACACGTTCCTTCTTGGTTATAAAAGCTAATCTGTTAATGCTGTACAGGGAAAAGATCGCTGGTCGGTAAACCATACAAAACACAAAAACGCAAGGAAAAGACGTAGAGTTTTTTAATATTAAATCTGGCGTTATGTACAGTCGACACTAGGCTTTAAACGGCTAAACACTGAGGTCGCATGAGCCAACTAGAAAGGGAGAGGTGAGGCAGGCAAAAACACGTACAGACAGTCAGTCAGAAGCAGACAGAGAGTGTTTTACCTTGCTCTGATTTGAGACTTCTGATTCTCCAAGCTAACTGGTTGTTGAGCAGCATAAAATGAATCATAAACTCGGAATTTAAATTTAATGCTGCACGGAGGTGAGCGGTATATAGAAGCAGTCGCTGCAAGGTGTTGGTGTAAACCAGTTTAGATTTCAGACTTCTACAAGATATGTGGCGCTTCAAATTGTATATGGACATAAGTGAATCTCACATGTAGTTAACCAAGAAGTTCTGCTCTATACTAGCGTTCAGAGCACCAAGTAATACTTAATTTAAACGAAAGCGCGGCAATGCAATAAAAATACAAATGGCACAGCTGTAGCTGTACAGGCCACGAAGGCATATAGGAAGGGCGGAAGTTTAACTCCAGTCATTCTTAATCCCCGGCATTAAATAGAGGTTGGTGAGCAGCCTCAAGCCTCGGCCGATCACATTACCCGTTGAATAAACAGCCAAGCGACAATGAACTCGAACTGAATTTAACAAGCATTGTGCAGTGAGATACGAGGAACTTAATGACCTGTACTCATCACCAAATATTATTCGGGTAATCAAATGGAGAGGAATGAAATGGGCGGGGCATGTAGCCCGTATGGGGGAAAAGAGAAGTGCATACAGGATTTTGGTAGGGAGACCTGAGGGAAGGCGACCACTTGGGAGACCCTGGCGGAGATGGGAGGACAATATTAAAATGTATCTTCAAGAAGTGGGATGGGGCCATGGACTGGATTGAGCTGGGTCAGGATAGGGACAGGTGGCGGGCTGTCGTGAATGCGATAAGGAACCGCCGGGTACCATAAAATGCGGGGAATTTCTTGCCTAGCTGAGAAACTGTTAGCTTCTCAGCTTCTCAAGAAGACCTCTGCTACATGGAGTTAGTTAGTTAGTTAGTTAGTTAGTTAGTTAGTTAGTTAGTTAGTTAGTTAGTTAGTTAGTTAGTTAGTTAGTTAGTTAGTTAGTTAGTTAGTTAGTTAGTTAGTCAGTCAGTCAGTCAGTCAGTCAGTCAGTCAGTCAGTCAGTCAGTCAGTCAGTCAGTTAGTCAGTTAGTTAGTTAGTTAGTTAGTTAGTTAGTTAGTTAGTCGGTCGGTCGGTCGGTGGGTCGGTGGGTCGGTCAGTCAGTCAGTCAGTCAGTTAGTTAGTTAGTCAGTCAGTCAGTCAGTCAGCCAGTTAGTTAGTTAGTTAGTTAGTTAGTTAGTTAGTTAGTTAGTTAGTTAGTTAGTTAGTTATTTAGTTAGTTAGTTGTGCAGTGAGATATTCTATCCTTCTCCCACACCTTGACATATGAAAAATTTGTCTTAACCTGCTTACAAAAGTAGTTTTTACTTTACCAATATCCGAAATTACACTTCCAGTTTCTAATTCCCTTAGTTCTCACCTCACTATTGTCTACTGTGTAACACGCCCTTAAGAGGAGTGGTTCGTAACCTGCTGAACCCTGCAGCCTAACATGTGCGCTAACCTTAATTACTCAAGCGACTCCAATTAACTGATCTCTTATTAATTACAACATAAAACACCCCTCGCACATCATACGTCTTTACTGCGTTACAGACCGAAGCGTTTAATAAAATTTGTAGTTGGCGTAGGGAAATAGAGAGAGAATGCGAGATTTGAGGTTCTCACAGCGGTATTTGTGAAGATTCAAGTCTTCCGGGAAGTTATCCCCTGTCGACTGGTACATAGTTACAGATGTCTCGTGGGCCAAGCTGTAAAACACAAGACTCTTTTAGATGCTTGACGCTGAAAATCGAAGCACTACTGTCCCTCGAAACGTCGGTAGCCACTTGCTAGTCGACACAACGTGACGTCCCAGAAGACTTGGAGGTTCATGAGTGGTTGAGTGTTTATAGACAGGAGAATGACCCAAACAGAGCTGATCTCTCTTCCGATTTTTTGGGTTAATACGGTGGAAGTCAATGTAAAATTGTATTACCGCACCAAAAGCACACTGGACAAACCAAACAGTCGACAGAATGTTCGTCTTTTCCTCATGGACTCTAATTTAATCCAAAACCCTCTCTGCACCGCTCTTTTCACCTATTGCCATCACGTCCCTAACAATTATTTTTAGTCCGAAATTTGAAACGTAATAATACTAGTCTGCAATTCATTTTTAATATATTTCCCCCTTCTTTCTTCTCCTAATGTAATTCCTGCTACTAATTTCATAAACCTTGTGTCAGCAAACTCAATGGTCCTCCATTAATATCCTGTATTCTCGGAAATATGATTCGTGTGAAATTATGCGCTTTGCCATCCATTTATAAAATTTTAATTGATTTAGCCTGTTCCGTAAGAATTCTTTGATTGACTGTTCTTTGTACAGTATTTTTCCAATTACACCACGGAATGTATTAGCAAAGTAAAGACAAAATTCACCCTATGACACGTCATAAAGGCCCAGAGGGGCAGGAGAGGTGTAGCTCTACTCTTTCTTTAACCTCAGCTTTAGATGGCTGTGGGTGGTCAAGGCCACGTCATGGCCGCTTTACCCCATTTTACAGGAGGCTGGGTGGGCCCCAGGGCCGGTCTGGGCAGGTGCAAAGAAACTTCGCCCACATTGTATATAATATCAGCATATACGCTATTGTATCTGCATACCAAAGGGGATGTCTTTGTAAAAATTTTAATACGTTCTGCCATGATTTATAGTCTGGTAAATTTTCTGAACACAGTGTCCAGTGAGTTGGTCCACGTCGGTCTGCGAGCAGGGATTATAACTTCCCGAGATGTTTCAACGCAAATTGGTCTCGTAATTTCAGAGGTGTTGCTACGTTTTTACAAGCGCATAATGCATCTCCCTTGGGGATATAAACCGGATTATTCATTAGCTGGACGTGGGAACACAAACTGACATTCCTGAAACAATGCATAGTTTGGAGAAAACAGTCAACAACCACAAGCACACTGCCTGTGTCAAGCAGGGTCTATAGTTGCACAAACGCAGTCCAGTTTCACTACTGTACAGATGGCCACTTTGTACCATCCGCTGCCCGGACGGAATTATGAAAACACTTAAGGATCAAACTTCACATCACAAAAGAAATGATAACACTAAATTTGTTACATTAACACTACACAGGAAACCTAAAATTATGCCCATTAACCTTTTAAAGCCTAGCGGTAACTTTACATACCATCAGGTTTAAAATTAAAAAATCCTACGTGGTGTCCACATTGCGTTTATGTGTTTTGTACGGATCTCAGAACAAACAGCGATTATCCCTATATAGCATTAACAGATTGGTTTTTGTAACCGAGACGGAGAGTGTTTACTGCGCGGTACGAACTAGCTCCTCATATATAAAACAGATATGTTTCGTCTTTAAAGGGTTAAAAGAGTAACACAGCAGAACACTATCCGAATTCTTCCTTCTTCTGGGGTAGGACATCGTGTGGTTTGGTACATAAGTATCCGTGTTTTACAAGGTATAACTGCCTCCGTATACGAGACGGTTCGTGGTACACCCTACTCAAGGAACTACTGTGAAGTGGACAGAACAAGCTTCTTCCAAACAGCGGTACTCACGTAGCAATCCGAGTGATCCAAGACTAAGGTCATAACCGTTATCACGGCCATAAAACTTCAAACCTCGCACAGAATTATCCGCAATCCATCAGTTCCTCTATTTGTTTCTGAAAAGCGATTTACTTTCTTTCTTATTAGCCATCAGTGGCGGCTCGTGCACCTTACTTATGTTAAACATTTACATTTATCGTATAGGTTAAATGTTCTCACATACGTTTGCTTTTGGCTAGATGATGACTTAAGAAAAACTAAATCAGGCGTTACACGACCTCTGTTCCTAATCTCAGACTTCGACGCGAGAGTTAATTGCGGAAAATTTATGTCCCGTACCTTGCACTGTTCGTGTTCACTTTTATCTTACAACTGCAAGTACTAAAATTAAAACATCCACAAATATGGCTTTAAAAACAGCAGGCAAAACATGGCTATCAAAATGCCAACTTCTGAAACGTCAGAAAAGATAAACAGATACACCAGCCCTACTTGACAACCTCTCTGCGTCGCACTGGCTGAATTTCAGCCCGCTGCCGCTGTCTCTCCTGCGACTCGCCCTAATTGTGCTGACCGAACGTGCTACGTCTGGGTAGGGCACAGCCCGCTCGCTTTCCTATTCTACGCTTAAAATCCGTCGTGAGTGTTTGAATTTAAAATGATTTCATTCGTATCATTTTAAAGACTGTACGTATACCCTAATCAAAACTTTTAGACAGATACTTAGTTCAATTTTTGTCAAAATTTCTGGGAGCGCTGTAGCCCTACAGCCCTTGTGGACGAGATAATCTACGTAGTTACCATGACTTACATTCGAAAGAATTCCCTACCTTTCATAAATGTCTGTAAACTTCCCTGTTTTATTAATGTTCCATTTAGGAGTGCTCAAAATGTGAAAGGAAAACATATTACATATTTCGAATTAACAGTACAAAATTTAAGGTGTAAACTATCAAAAAAAAAGCAGCGTGCAAAGCCGAGGCAGCAAGTTCATTTTCAGACAGGAAAAGGACGCCAGCCAAGTTAGTCACGTGACGCAAGCGGACGCAAAAGTACCCGGCTTTTGAAGTTCCACTGGAATGCCAGTTTGAAGTTCAGTGAAAAATACTGTTTACACTGTAAATGTTCGGCAGCTTCAAGTTATCGCTTCCAGTAAGCTTACGCAAAGTTAAATTGGCCGTAATGCATAAGAATTACCTCGTTAAGATCTGATACACGTCCTTGCAGACTTCGCCATTTCTGTCGTAGTACGAAGTAAATTCAACAGGTGGCGATGCTATCTCGGTTTCGTTCGTACAAGCAACAAACGTCGTTCCGTCAAGCCAGTAGCGCTCACAGCGGGGCTGCGTACGCGTCGGCGCCGTGGTCAGTGGAATGGTGAAATTGCGACTGTGAAGGAAAGCCCAGCGGTAAGTGGACTTTTGAAAGCACTAACAAGCAAAGAGAAAGTCAAAGTGTCCGTGTGCACGCCATGAAGATAGACCTATATGGGCGACCGGTCGTACAGTTTTACTCACTCTTAACCTTGGCATTATATTGAGATGCGAAACTTCACGCTCGCCTCAACCTTGACTGGCGGGACGTACTGAACTCGAGGATGGGCGGGTCACGTTATGGCAGGCGTCTGTGAGATTCTCCATCTTTCTTGCGCAGGCACGAGCAAGTGATTTTTCTCTTCTCCGAAACGTCCACGGCGGCTCTGGGATCCACCCAGGCTCCTAGTCAATGGGTACCAGGGTTCTTCCGAGGGGTACAAATCTGCCGGGGAGTGTTATTGATTTCTCGCCTGCCATCTAGTGCCGAGGCAAAGCCGGCCTTAGACCGATTGGACCGAACTGAGACCCAATCGAGCCCCGCACTTGAGGGAGATTTGCGCATTAGTAATTTTTAAAAATGATAAAAAATTTGCTATTTTAATACTTCATCCTGACTTACGTTAGTATACCAAAACGCTAGTCCTTTGTTTGCTCTACAGAATAGCATTCAGAGGCCTGCCACAAGGATCGCAGTGGGACCCGGCGTTTGCTAAGGCCGGCATTAGCAGAGGATAAGAATGAGTGTAGCCATGCCTGTACTCCCCCAGTACGCCTTCATGGCGTGGACAAGGACTATATTACATTTACCTTAATTACGCTACCAGACGGGGAAGCATTAATTCCTCGTTCACTGTAACTACAAAGTTGCTTACGATTTATGGTTTCAAATTCTGCTTAATCACGATGAAGAACATGGCTGTAAAAGGTCTTCTAGCGAAAATCGCTTACAAAAGCAAGACTTCTGGGTGTAAGGAATATGGACACGTGTTAGCAAACGGTGAGCCTTTCAACCTTAACTTTTAAAGCCTAGCGGTAACTTTACATACCATCAGGTTTAAAATTAAAAAATTCTACGTGGTGCCCACATTGCGTTTATGTGTTTTGTACGGATCTCAGAACAAACAGCAACTTTTGCCTTATAAAACATTAAGAGATTGGTTTTTATAACCGAAGTGGAGGGTGTTTACAGCAAGGTACGCACTGAGTCCTTATATAAAACAGATACGTTTCGTCTTTAAAGGGTTAGAAAGCAACAATACGAAATTACATTTTTGTCCAACGTTTCACGCTACTTGAAACAGTATTTCTTTAATCAGAAAACGTATTTCCTTGACAAAACTATTTTTATTTCAAACGTATAAATGTTTTATAATTGTCTTTGACTAAGTGTTTCCGTTTTTGTGGACCATTATCGCGTCTTGTTATGGCAATAGGTGTGTTATTTTTGTTCTGGAACGCAGTTTATTGTCTCCCAAGTCCATGGTCAGTTCTGAATCCTGGTCCAGCGGTCAGGTCATGCGCAAGGGTACAGAATGCCTTCCTTTTACCCTTCCCCCTCAGAGAAATTGAAAGGCAACCATACAGCTTGTCCTAGGTAGCAATAGCAAAAATTTAATAATATTATTAATAATACAGTTCAATTTTCATTTCTTAATAATATTAACCCTTTAAAGACGATGCGTATCTGTTTTATACAAGGACTCAGTGCGTACCGCGCTGTAAACACTCTCCACTTCGGTTATAAAAACCAGTCTCTTAATGTTTTATAAGGCAAAAGTTGCTGTTTGTTCTGAGATCCGTACAAAACACATAAACGCAATGTGGGCACCACGTAGAATTTTTTAATCTTAAACCTGGTAGTATGTAAAGTTACCGCTAGGCTTTAAAAGGTTAATAATAATAAGAAGAAGTTACAAATGCCACCACACACAACGCTTTCGTTATCCGCAAAAGTAAAAAATCTAAAATTCTTACCTGACATATTTTTGTTATTTAAATGAGATTTCGCCCCCATGCAGTTCTTGTTTATACCATGTACGTTACGTAAATGGAGGCACGGTCGTCCGCCTTTTCTTTACCTCACGTTTCCCTACTGGACATCTTGATAATGGCGTCTATAGTAAGCCCTGAATCACACATCTGTCAGCCTTGCACATATCCATTCTTCGAAGGGTATTAAAGAATACAATGAATAGGAAAAATGCGGGAGATAAAATACAAATGAATATATTCTTAACAATATGAAAACAGCGATTTGGGACTTCCACTGTGGTGATTATTACTTAATCAGGTCTTCCGGGTTGTTGCGCCATGTGGTTGGGTAATTTCTCCCCGACGTTTGGAAGAAAAGTAGACCTTCCCTTTCAGGCTGATGAATCAGTCAGGACTCATCAGCCTGAAGATTAAGACAGTACTGCCCACGTTATATGGTCTTAGCGATTGACGGTGGCCTTAAATAAAACACTTTTTCTCCCCCTTTCTCTTTCTTCGTGTAAATTACTTCGTTACAAAGAGAGAGCCAGCACTTTGGATCAAACTGTCCCAAGGTGCTAGTTTGGGAAATGTCCTCAGACACTGCTTTATAGACTGCGGGTCACATTTAAGTGTGGCGCTACAAAAATCCATCGTCCCCAGATGCTGAATCACATGTTGCCACAGACCGCAATTACAGGACCATTGCCACGAGTTATTCGTTTTCTGTTTCGATGCGAAAATTATAAACTATAAACATTTTATGCAATTGGTAACAAACTCTGGAATCGCGCCACCAGAAGTTCTCTGTGTCTACACGTCAGAGTACAACAACAAGCCGACGTACGTCCGTGCTATCAGTAGAATTCGAACCTGCGACCGAAAATGTTGAAACCTTTCTAGACCATACAAATCTTTCACCTCACTGCCCTAAACAATTCGCATCTTTAATTAACGGTCCCAGACCATGCACATCTTTCACCTCACTGCCCTAAACCATTCGCATCTTTAATTTCACGGCCCCAGACCATGCACATCTTTCACCTCACTGCCCTAAACCATTCGCATCTTTAATTTCACGGTCCCAGACCATGCACATCTTTCACCTCACTGCCCTAAACCATTCGTATCTTTTATTTCACGGCCCCAGACCATGCACATCTTTCACTTCACGGCCCTAGGGCATTCGCATCTTTAATTAACGGCCCCTGTGAACGTGTTTTCCTTGTCTTCCTCGCCTATAGCTAGAGATAATGCTGCATAATTCCCCTGTCGTCACTCTTATATTTCACGTTTGCGTCTATGCTTCGTGCGAATACACGGCAAGTTTCCTTCTCCAGCCGGCATGTTCTGCGACAAGGACATGCAGTAGCTCATCTCTGAAGAAGCAAGACAGTATGAATACTGATGCATTCTTTGTGATTTTGCGTGTGCCCATGTTCGGAATTAAATATTTCTTACTGTGGTCTCAGTGGCAGCAAGTCAATAAAGCGCCGTGAATACACTGTGAGTAAGTCTGTAGTGTAGAGAGCTGTTACTCGCCAGTCCAAAATTAAGTGTTTCTCAAATTTTATTCCGAAAGCCAATACGGCTTACTACCTCGAGGCAAAAAAGGATGGGAACGTTCTGCGATAAGATACATGAAGGGCGTGGTGAACAGACCGTCATGTACAGTACGTTTTTTGCTGAAGTCAGGGCACAATTCTACCTTTTGTAAACTGACACTAGGGGGCATATCCACAGCGAGGGTCATGCAGAGTCGACTGCAAAGGCTACATAATCACGTTTGGTACTGGTATGTATGTATGTATGTATGTATGTATGTGTGTGTGTGTGTATATATATATATATATGTATATATATATATATATATATATATATATATATAGGTAGAGCCGTGGAAAGAAGAAGTGACCTATGTGAATGCCGGTTTAGGAGCACGGCATTCGCTCGTATACACGGGCGGAAAATACGTTTGAAAGTTGAATTCGTACTTGGCGCAGTTAAATATAAAACCCTGTGTATTTTTAAAAAAACCCGGGTTTTTTTGGGGGGGGGGAAAAATCCCCCCCCCCCCTTCACCAATATTTTTTCAACCCAGGAATATTTTAGGTTACTGAATTGAATAATAGAAAATACAAAATAGACAGAAAAAAGGAAAATGAAAAACTTGCGTTTTCAAATTTGACTCCTTTGTAAAATAAAGTTCCTAATACCCATGGTCAGTTTTGCCCCCTCCTCCCCTTGTTATTAGCCATGTTACGTTTATGTTAACAAAAGTTAGCCGGCCTAGTTACGGGTTACGTTGCTGCTGCTTGTTCTCCTACCTTGCGACGTGACGAATTCAATTCAGTGGCATCATGTTCTGTTGCACCAACAGGGACGAATCTGGGTAGGTCAATATGGCTATCAGGCTGCGGACTGGACAGTGCCGTACGGAGGCAGATATTTCTGTCTTTATTACCGCGTCCAGATCGACTCTGCGGCCCACCCTGCCTCCTTTCGGAACGTAATGAGTAAATGCTTACTGTAACTGTAATTCAGTATATTTGGCAACGTCACACCAGAAAGGGTCAGTATGGTTCAGTAGTTCTGCAACTTTCAGTCCGTCAACGTCACCGCCTTCTATTAAAGCTACGAACATCACTGCAGTGCTTCTAGACAGTTTTGGAATTAACGCTTTAATATTTGGAACATTTCGCACAAAAAATTAAAAATGTCATTGTGCTCACTAATTCTTTCACATCGTTGTTCTGACTAATTAATTGTAATATCTAGTAGAAAGTACTCTGATCCCGGTGGCCGCGTGGTCTAAGGCGTGGGTCTGCGGCCGCTCGCTTGCTGAGATTGCGGGTTCGAATCCCAGCGGAAACATAGATGTCTGTCTCTTTTGAGTGTTGTGTGTTGTCAGGTAGAGATCTCTGTGTCGGGCCGAACACTCGTCCAGAGGAGTCCTACCGAGTGCGGTGTGTCTGAGTGTGATCGTGAGGAGGCCGTGGCCGACTCAAGGCTGTCATGACAGGAAAAAAGGAAGTAGAAAATACAATCCGTTATTTGAGGCTTCCGCCGCGATGCTGATGAGATCTGCGTTCTTCTGGGTTATTACGCAGCGTAGAATGGCAATCCTTTACCGACGTTTCGGGACTTCTTGACCCTTGAAGATGGGATCGATGTGTTTTCCCGAAACCTCGGTAAAGGATTGCCATTCTACGCTGCGTAATATCCCAGAAGAACGCATATCTCGCTAGAAAATACAAATAAATCTGCCTTACAGTATTCATGCCTCATCGGCAATCGTTTTATCAGCAGGGCCTTTTTAAATGTCGTACTCACACAGTTAAACTGGTACAATGACCGTTCAGTTTCAGACTTTCCTCATATGCCCTTCGGTCGCGCTACACCCAATAGTTCGGTAACTGTTTTTAGGTCTGATATGTTCCGAACGATCTCAACTGGACTTTAGAGTAACTCCGATAGCATACTCATTTTGCGAATAACGTCACTCTTCTTGGACTCCTTGATCCTGAAGATGGAGGCACTACGATCGTCCGAAACATCATTAAATATTTACCGCTCGACATGATGTAACATCCCTCAAGACATCTTCAACATTCTTCCAGATAACAACGCTACAAAAATATTTAAATGTAGATACCATTTAAGCCATACTTTCTCGTTGCATGCCTTATTCAATTTGTGTTAGTTATGAGAATTTTCCACTAACCTATCGTGCACTTTCGGTAACTTTTCAGCGTGTGCTATGCTAGCAGCGAATTGTACTAACACATTTTTGTGTAGGGGAACCAAAACTCTTTCAGTACCCCATATGTTCCCAGGTCCGCTAAAAAAGTAGAAACAAGCTGTAAACTATCGCGGACTGTTTGCAGAATGCATAGGGTTGTGAGTGTATTATAAATGTAAACACAGTAAAATGCCATCCACACAACTTTCTAATTTAGAAGTTATAATTGACTACATGTTTCAACCACCCAGGTGGTCATAATCAGGCCTTATTACAAATGTAAGAGGGAGAAACTTTTGTCATTGAGATCTCATTTGGCATTACTTGTCAGAGTAATTATTATGCTTACAATTTAGTTGGTACATATATGTAAAATTTAAATTTGTAAAATACAGCGTTATAAACTGAGGATAAAATCAATATTTAAAAGTCTTTACATTATTTAAGATTTAACTGTCTTTACATTTATCGTGGACTCACTGTTTCTTCCGACGCAGAAGCGGTGTCAGTAATATTATGTCCACCCTACGAGTAGACCCAGAGTGTATGTAGCGGTGACGGAAGGGTAAATATGCATATGCGCACTGACCTGTTCCTGAAACTTATTTCTGTCTCACAGACATCATTTATGTATGATTTCGTTACCCTGTAGTGCAGAAAAGTGGGGCGATGTTTTTGGGATACAGACTATGTAAAGTTCCTCCCACTCCACCCATCCAGCTGCGACGACTTCTCGTGACGTACAAATAGGAACTACCTTACGCAATGGCATGAATAAGGAAAAGACTTTAAACCGGTTCTCAAGTCCAGATAGCTGTCTTTTAATACTGGACCTACTAGTGTAACACTGTCCTTGCAGCTTTTCATATACATTCATACACCTCTAAACTGCTGCTTCATTTAGCCTCCTCTTTGGCCCACTTCCAAACCCAGCGAGTTACAAGTCATCAGACTTAGCGTTTATAGACGATGGACTGGAGAACTTCAGCATCACAGATTAGCCTATATTGAGGACATAACGCGGCTCTTAGGTCACCGTCAAAATAAAATAGCTTTACAGTAAAGGTAAAGCAATCCCGTTACAGGCCTGGACACGCGCTGAGGGTTCCAGGAGGTTGAGGCTCCCAGATTTCAAGACAATCGGCACATGAAGGTGGTAAGGTTGTCAGCCCTACGCACCGGCCGCCTTTACCTCCCAGGAAATATTTCTGGTACTCATTTTTGTTAGAGGCTGAGCCGACCCCAGGGCCATAGTGCGGCTGGAAGAGCTTTACACTAAAGTTTTCATTATCCTGACTCCCTACACTACCAGAGAAATATGGGGAAACGGGCAGTGTGAAGTGTAGTGACAAGAAAGACGTCTGTGTTTATAGAGACAAATTTCGTATAGCTTATCACCAGAATGTAGCCAATCATTTCTCCATCAACCAACCAGTCGACTCTTATATTGGTGACATAATCGCTGAAAAGAGTAATTTAAAAATGTGAAACGGGCAAGCATAAAAAACTCGAGAAAGTATTAGCACTATGATTAGGGCAGTTAAGTTCTAAAAATGGCGCAACAACACACGAGATTATTACGGAAAACGACGGGCAATGTACGTCTAAGGTAACACTGAACTGCTTTCACGAGTATTAAATAGTATAAGGGTGTGTTTGTATCCTTGCCTTAGTTACCAGGCATGCAGATCGCGTCTTTCTGCGCAGCATTGTCGTCTGTGGCATATATGGCTCTACTACATTTTTCCACATTATGTCATAAACGGCACGGTTTTACGAAAATATTTACTGAACTTAAAATGTGTGTTTTGATTTCTTCTACAACTTTTTTGTGAAACATTTCTCATTCTAAGAAAAATCAAGCGATATATTATCATAAATTACTTAGGTGTTCATGTAAAGTACCCCTTATTCTTGTCAGATTTTGATGAAACTTAAGCGTTCTCAAAATAGTGTCGAAAAACACTCACATATCAAATTTCATGAAGATTCGTCCAGTGGGAGCCGAGTTGTTCAATGAGGGCACTTAGACGCAACGGACGGACAGACAAACATGACGAAGCTAGTAGTCGCGTTTCGCAATTTTGCAAACGCGCCTAAAAATTAAAATTATTGGCATGTACTGTAGACTATAACTTTATTAAATTTTCTTCTAATGTGTTACATTATAATAACTTTTTATCATCTTAAGTAAATTTAATAACTTGAAAAACGTTTTGCGAGTTACCGACACCCTAGATATAACGCCGCAAGTTGTGTCGATGCCCTTAAATAATTGTA
This sequence comes from Coptotermes formosanus, assembly GCA_013340265.1. Taxonomy (NCBI): domain Eukaryota; kingdom Metazoa; phylum Arthropoda; class Insecta; order Blattodea; family Rhinotermitidae; genus Coptotermes; species Coptotermes formosanus. The sequence goes on along the minus strand of BLKM01000587.1, from coordinate 3,301,004 downwards.
ACATCGACACAAAGAGTTGACCATGGTAAAAAAACGGGCTATTTTGGATATATCCCAGCACGTTTAAGTGTCAGCCCTTGCGCCACATTGATTGTCACAGTAAACGCGACTTTGATCCGAAATTTGTCACACTGTAAAGTTTTCAAATGCTGCTAAGTGAAGAATATGACGACAGTGTTAATTTTCAGATTTAGTCTATGCGGTGGCTAGCCTAAATCTGATGGCGAGAAACCGTTCAGAAACTCAATAGGACAGAGCTGCTGGCTCTAATTTTCTTCATAATCTGCAGAGTCTATTTTAACAGTAAATCCGGCAATCGTCTTGGATTAAAATATTCATGATGCGGTTATTTATTTCAGTGCAGTCTTCGCTCTTTGGTCTCCGAATTGCAATGTCGGTTAGACTGTATACATTAGTTCCGTTAATTTACTCCGATTCGAAATCGATAGCCCTGCCTCAAGCGGAGTCAAGCCTCCGCTTGAGGCAGCACTGTCAATTCTTAACGCTAGCTTTTTTATTAAAAAACAATTTCTGGAGAATTAATTAATAAATAAAGGAGGCTTCCACCAATGCCGAATCATAAGCTTGGTAAAAATGTCTATCTTGAAACGATCCGATCTGTAGTTCAGTGTATCCTTCCTTTGCAAACATGCGTTATAATATATATAGACGACGACTATGATGATGAGGATGAGGATGATAGGGGGGGGGGGAGGGGAGGGGGAGGAGGAGGAGAGGAGAGGAGAGGAGAGGAGAGGAGAGGAAATACTTAACACAGTAACAGCTGAGGTAAGTGACTGACTGGTTTGAATAACATCCTTCAGCTGCTGCCGTAAGGATTCCTGAATATTATACCGAGTGATTCAAAAGTCACGCAACCAAAGTATCAAAATTAACACTTACTCTTGCTTTTCTGATAAAAATTTATGCAACCAAATAATTAGAATAAATAAATATGAAACATAAAGTCTGAAAGAGTCCACTGCGTGGTTGAATACATACACGGACCCTTTTCGGCATATTCGCTAACATCCTGTGTAATGTTTGAACGTCTGTGTTCCAAATTTTATTATGTACATTTGCTTTACCTCCAGATGGGGGTTGGACGTGGGGCTAATATCCTGAACACGTAAATACTCAATTATTTCAAACCCCCGGCAACGGAGAGACCATGGTGCACAAACGGGCCGAGGAGTCACAAAAGAAGGATACGGGCCTTCAGGCAGGGGCGTAACTAGAGGGGGGGGCGACTGGTTCGGCCTCCCCGGGTGGCGCAGTCCAAGGGGCGGCAAAGTTGATACGTATTTTAAATGACAACGTGTTATTTTTGGGCTCAAAACTATTGAGATAATAATAAAAGGAACTCAACCGAAAATGATGATTTTTTTCGAGTATATAATCTATGTTAGGGGTGGCCATGCTAAATCATGTCAGAGAGAAGGGTGACAAGAATACATGCAATAAAGCTTTCTCCAGCTAGCAGCCGCGTCAGATGGTTGATAAGTAATTAAAACCAACGTTCCCAGAACCATCTCTGTTCTTTTCATGCAGGAAACTGAATATTTCGGATATCAGTCAAGTCAAGCCAGGCCAAGCCAAGGAGCTAACTAAGGGCGGAGACGTCCCTCGGTCTGTTTAGCCATTCCTGCGTATGACCGCTTCGCGGGGCTCAATAACAGACGCCTCATGCTATAAGTGGGGATTTCACTAACGGTCTCCATCCTCTGTTGAAGACCTTGACTTGGGCACACTAAAAACTAGTGCCCATAAAGCACATGGCCGTCTTTTTTTTGGGGGGGGGGGGGTGCATATTTGGCTTGATGCCTCCCAGGGGTTTGAACCCAAAATGGCGTAGTCTCAAGAGGAATCGTGCCACTGTGGGCAGAGGCCACCGTGCTTGAGGGGGAGTGCGAGCTGTGCCCCGTCTTAGCATTATACCCTGGTATTCACCTTACAACTGAGGAAAAGTCACCGATGAACCTCAGTCAGAGTAGCCGAAGATTGCCTATATAATTATCTAAGCTGATTACAATCAGCGTTGGGAACAATTCGTTGTGTCGACATGGCCACCGTTTTACGGGCAGCCTCGTCTGGCCTGATGACCGGATATCATTCCGCATCCTATATACCTGCTCTCAATCTTGGTCCGTATTTGGTCGCCAGTCAATAAGGCGTGGTGGGTGGATTAACCCTTTAAAGACGAAGCGTATCTGTTTTATATAAGGACTCAGTGCGTACCGCGCTGTAAACACTCTCCACTTCGGTTATAAAAACCAATCTGTTAATGCTTTATAAGGCAGAAGTTGCTGTTTGTTCTGAGATCCGTACAAAACACATAAGCGCAATGTGGGCACCACGTAGAATTTTTTAATGTTAAACCTGGTGGTATGTAAAGTTACCGCTAGGCTTTAAAAGGTTAAAATGCTCGCTGTGCTTAATTCTGCGTCTTAACATGCATTGAAACGAAAAAAAAACTAAATTTCATTGAGCAGAGTCGTTTCTCAAAAGCTAACAGGTCCTCAGCTAATCAAGAAATTCCCCGCATTTTATGTAAACTGAAAGTACATTACCGCATTCATAAGCGCCCGCCACCTGTCCCTATCCTGAGACAGATCAATCCAATCCATGCCTTCCCATTCCACTTCTTAGGATCCATTTTAATATCATCCTCTGATCTATGTCTAGGTCTTTCGAGTGATCTTTTTCCATCAGGTCTCCCCCACCACAGCCCTGCAGGCACCTCTCCTGTCTCCCATACAATGAACTGAAACAATGAGTCCAAAAAAATCTGACAACACTGCAATGGCAGATGTTCATACTGACCCTCAGAAACTCGGCCTATCTGGTGTCTGTACCACCACGTTTAACACTAAGAACTCTACATTCTTGCCACAAAGTGTGTGTGTGTGTGTGTGTGTGTGTGTGTATGTGTGTCTTTTAGGATTTTCACAACAGCGATTATTTTGCTGTACGTAACTAAATGAGCGGTTTTTGTAATCGAAATGGAATTCTTTACTGCGTAACGACCTAAAAGGCTAACGGCAGAGACTTGCAAATCAAACTTCCTTGGCGCCCTATCACCTAATTCAGTCACCTTGAAGATGCAGGCGGCACGTTCCTCCAAAACGTCGGATCAAGTGTATCATCCTATACGGTGTAAGAACCCAAAAGACCATTATTTGGGCAACACCTGCCATGAGAACCTAAAAAATGTTTAATTGGTTACGTAGTGACGGGCGTCATATCGCACAAGCACGTATAGGCTACTTCATGACGAACAAGACAGGCAGTGTGCGTATAAATGTAATATAGAGGCGCGTTCGCGTGACCATTTTTTCCATAGAAAAAGAAATAAGCATTACACATTCTGAGTGTGTGTCTGTAGCCTTAGTTATCCAGCATGCAAAGCACATGCGCCGTGTTATATTGTCATCTGTTGTCTATTTGCCTCTACCATATTTTTCCACATTGTCTCATAAACGGCACGATTTTCGGGAAAAAATTTATTCCACATAAAACGTGCTTTGATTTTCTCTGAGACTTTTGTCGGAAATATTTCATTCTAGGAAGAATTCAACGAGATATCATAATGGTACATAGGTCTTCATGTAAAGTACCCCTTATGCTTGTCAGGTTTTAATGAAAGTTGAATTTTCTCAACATGTTTTCGAAAAATACTCAGATATCATATTTCATGAAAATCCATCCAGTGGAAGTGAGTTGTTTAATCCGAATGGATGGACAGACAGACTGACGAAAGGACGGACGTACAGACGGACGGACACACATGACGAAGGTAATAGTCGCTTTTCGCAATTTTGTGAACGCGCCAAAAAATGTCAGTATCTTTGACCTCAAGTATTGTTCTTGGACTACAAAATAAAGAGTAAGTATATGAATACAATATCTCAGCTTAGACATATATTACAAGATACTGTGCTGTATAGCAGTGCTGCCCCTTTAATGAGCCATACTAGGTATCTGGCGGTCAGAATAGTGGGGTTTCTGTTTTCTCACCAGGCTATACAGAACACTGAGGCTCAGAATTCTGTTCGAGCACATCAGGGATTACTGCAGCCAGAACATAAAGCTGACTACTGTCAATCATGTAGTGCATGTTTCTTATGTGTCTCAATAAATGTGTATGCACACATCCCAATTTATTTGTTTTTTTAGTCCTTCTTTAAGCCATGTTTAAAATGTGAATCTTATACAAATAAGACTCTCACATTAAATTTTAAATTCCATCTTTAAAATAACTTTGCAAGAATTTATATAACACCAAGTCACGTTTAATTAAAACACCTTTTTCCCTTGGGAAATTTTGTTTCTAATACGTTCAGCTGACTGATACATTTATCGTGTTTGTTTATACAGGAGGAAACTGTAGACAGATTTGCTTTCCAAAATGGGTACTGTAGCAGCTCACTTCAAATCACCAACATTCCTGGCAAAGATATTGGAACTAGTAAGTAGAAACAATTATGCAAACCTTTATAGTTACAGATTTATGAAGTGTCATTTTAATATTTATGATGTATATTTAGTAAGAAGTACATAGTGTTTGTTCATGTTCCAGATCTCAAAGGGTGCAAACCTACGTAGCACTTTCACTAATACCTTACGTCACAACTTACATGTGAAAAAAAGGGATTTCCACGAAATATGTTTCCTAGTCTCAAAAACACACACACATTTTTATCAGTTTCCTTGTACTGTAATGCAGTATGCTGCATGAACAATTAAGAGTATATGAAAACAGACTATGGCCAATCCCAGTGGCCGCGCAGTCTAAGGCATAGGTCTGTGGCCCAGTGCTTGCTGGGGTCATGGGTTTGTTTTGTACAGTGTTTGTGTTGTCAGATAGAGGTCTCTGCAACGGGCCAATCCCTTGTCCAGGGGATTCCTACCAACTGTGGTGTGTGCTTGAGTGTGATCAAATGAAATCACAAAAACCTTCGACACCTACTCTGAACAAGTAGGTAGAAGAGGAAGGACTAAGAAATAAAGAAAACAGACCCTGACCCAATATGTGTAGTTAACATTATGACATCTTTTAATCATACGGAGCCAATGAAGTAAAATTTATGCGTTACTTCGACAGGCCCTGAACTCCATTGCCACAGCCCTGTTCATGGCTGAAAGATATAACCTTTCAGCGACGATTCCTAAATGGTCTGTACTCTTTGGAACACTCATAGGATTCATTATGATCTCCATCATCGTCATCCTTTCAACTGTACTGAACAATCCTTTGCACAGAACAGTGGTACGTAATAATTTTGTACTCTGGCATTCTTTTGCATCTCAACATACAGTAGTTTATCAACCATGACATGAAACACAAGACATCAGTGACATTATTGTCACTTATGTAATTGTTGTAACTGTATAACATACAACTGTACAACTGATAACATTACACTGTTTCGCTGCAAGTCAAAGTAATGGTACCCCTTGCAGTTTTCCATACCGTGTATGTATGAATCAAATATATATTGTTCTACCAACTCGTACACTAAGAAATTATATATATATTATGTATAATGAGTCATATAACAGATCCTGACATGTTTCGATGTATATCACATCACCCTCAGGGGAGTCATATTAGAATATTAGGAAAACAGCTGAAGCAAGCCAGTAATTATACAAATCTTGCTTAACCAAATGGCAGAGCTTGCTTTCAGAAGTTTTTCTTTTGTGTTCTTAGAACTGTAAAAACTTTTTGCCTGTTTGGCAGGCTCTTTATGTAGGAAATTGTGTTTGCAAAAATGTGTGATAGTGATGGTGTTTGCACACAGCTTTGAATTGTGACTCAAACGAAATAAAAATCCACAAGGACATAAATAAATATGTGGGTTACTGTATGCTGCTACTGTGAAATCACAACAACAGTAAACTTTTTCCGTGCGGGCGATCACTTTGTGCGGGCCGCTGTATGGTGGCTCGAGCGCGCGGCGTATGGTGTCCTGCCGGAGAAAGACATGTGTGGCATCTTTCAGATCCCTGTGGATGAATGTAGCAGGGGATGAGTGGCGTGCTGCCGGGACTGGGCGAAGCTGGCTCATGTGGCGGCGTAGCTGCTGTATGAAGTGCGCTGGCTCAACTGTAGGCGTGGTTGGTGTCAGGAGCTCTCCGGGGACACGAAGTGGCTCGCCATAGACGAGCTCGGCTACAGATGTCCCCAAGTCCTCCTTGTAGGCCGAGCGTATGCCGAGGAGAACTAGCGGCAGAGCCTCGGTCCATTGCTCGTCCGCATGGCACATGATGGCGGCTTTCATTGTGCGGTGAAAACGTTCCACGAGGCCATTGGCGGCGGGTTGGTGGGGGGTTGTCCGGCAGAGGTGGATGCCACATATCTTGGCCAGACAGTGGAAGAGCTGGGACTCGAACTGGCGTCCTTGATCTGTAGTTATTGTCTGCGGGCAACCGAAGCGGGATATCCAACCGGAGAGCAGGGCATGTGATACTGTCTCTGCGGTGATGTCAGGGATAGGGAAGGCTTCCGGCCAGCGAGTGAAGCGGTCCACTGCAGTGAGGCAGTATTGAAATCCTGCCGAGGACGGCAGAGGACCGACGAGGTCGATGTGGATATGGAGAAAACGAGCAGCCGGGAGGGGAAAGTTGCCAAAGGGAGTAACAGTGTGGCGGGACACTTCGGAGCGCTGGCAGGGTTGGCAAGCTCGGGCCCAAGTGCGGCAGTCTTTTTGAATGGCTGGCCACACGAAGCGTTGGGGGACGAGCTTAGCCGTAGCCTTGATTCCTGGGTGACTGAGGGAATGAAGGGAGTCAAATACCTGACGGCGGAGAGGAGAAGGGACGTAAGGTCGTGGTTTTACTCCGGCCGTGTCGCAGTAGAGTGAGACGGCAGTACCTGGGATGTTGATTTTCTGCAGCCGCAGTGCTGTGGTCCCTGACAGGAGGCTGGATAGCTCCTTGTCTTCGTCCTGAGCTGCTGCTAGTGCCTCGGGGGTTGCTGGCGAGGCGACGGACTCTACACGGGACAGCGTGTCAGCAACGATGTTGTCCCGACCGGATATGTGACGAATGTCCGTCGTAAATTGGGAGATGTAGTCCAGGTGGTTAAACTGTCGAGGCGAGCAGTTGTCCCGCTTCTGCTGGAAAACGAATGTTAGCGGCTTGTGGTCCGTCAGGATGGTGAAGTGACGGGCCTCCAGCATGTGGCGGAAGTGTCGAACAGCCTCGTATATCGCCAGGAGCTCCCTGTCGTATGCGCTGTACTTCTGTTGCGCAGGACTGAGCTTCCTAGAGAAGAAGGCGAGGGGCTGCCAGACATCTTGAACCCTTTGTTGGAGGACGGCGCCCATGGCGGAGGTTGAAGCGTCCGTAACCAGGGCGAGTGGAGCTGTCGAATCTGGGTGTGCCAGTAGAGCGGCTTGAGAGAGGCTTGCTTTACACTCGTCGAAAGCCGTGTGGAGTGCCGGAATCCAGGAAACGGGATGAGAACCCTTGACTCTGGGGCTGGAAAGGACTTCGTGGAGAGGACCTTGGATGGACGCAGCGTGGGGGAGGAATCGTCTGTAGAAGTTCAGCATTCCCAAGAAGCGTCGGAGTTGGCTGACAGTCTTGGGAGGGGGACAGGCTTGAAGATCGGCTATGCGTTCGGGGAGAGGCTGGGAACCGTGGGATGAGATCTTGTAGCCTAGAAAGGATATTTCCGGGACGCGGAAAACACATTTGGAGGGGTTCAACAGGATTCCGTAGGTTTTGAGTTGGGTAAAGAGGGAACGGAGGTGTTTGTCGTGCTCTTCGGGAGAATGGCTGAAGACAAGGATGTCGTCTAAATAGGCGAAGCAGAAGTCCAGGTCTTTCAGGATTTCATCCATGAAGCGTTGGAAGGTTTGAGCTGCGTTCCTTAAGCCAAAGGACATGAAGGGAAATTCAAAGAGGCCAAATGGAGTAGTAATGGCAGATTTTTTAATATCCTCGGGATGAACGGGGATTTGATGATAAGCTCTCACGAGGTCAATTTTGGAAAAGATGGTGCAGCCTGAAAGGTGATGGGCGTAATCCTGGATGTGGCGGATGGGATAACGGTCGGGGATGGTGCGTGCGTTGAGGGCTCGGTAATCTCCACACGGCCGCCAACCGCCGTCCTTCTTGGGCACGAGGTGAAGAGCAGATGACCATGGTCCCTCAGCGCGTCGTGCTGTTCCGTCTCTCAGCATGGCGTCGAATTCTGCCTTGGCGACCGCAAGGCGGTCGGGGGCAAGGCGGTGGGGGCGGCAGGCTACAGGTGGGCCGGGTGTCGTCCTGATGTGTTGTGTTGGGTTGTGCCGAACCTCACGGTGGACCCCTGTTGGCCTGGTCAGCTCCGGGAATTCCACCAGGAGGCTGTCTATAGTGGCGTCGGTTGCGATGGTTTTCACGCTTGGGACTGATGATGGTGCAGTTCTGCCTGGCGTGGATAGTGATGTCACCCCGTCGAGGAGGCGGTTGTTTCTGCAGTCGACGAGGAGACCGTAGTAGGACAGCAGGTCCACCCCGATGATGGGTAACTGGGCGTCAGCTACCACGAAACTCCACGTGAATTCGCGGCGCAGTCCCAGGTTCAGGCTCTGTGAGATCCATCCATATGTGGGGATGGTGGTCCCATTGGCCGCGTACAGGGTGTAATCTGTGCGCTCCCTGCGCCCCGGGAGGAGCTTACGCGGGAAGACGCACAGATCAGAACCGGTGTCCACCAGACAGCGCTGCTTGTGCACCCGGTCTGTTACGAAGAGGCGGCCTGAAGCCGTGGTGCAGACGTTTGCCGCCCTCAACGACTGCTGGCGAAGTTTCCCTGCTGGCGGGAACATGGCGGACTGCACTTTCGTGCGTCGTCCCGGAAATGTCTGTGGTACCAGCAGATGTCGTGCCGGGTGGGCGAGTTGCCAGGGGTGGTGCTGCGATGGTTGTCGCTCGAGCGGGAGGACAAGCGGGGGCGTCTGCGTGCGTGGGTCGCACGTAACGAGGCCCCCTGGCGGGAGAGCTCCTCAATACGTTCCAGCAATGCGCTGGCCTTGTCGGGAGTGGGCGGTGAGGCACTAGCTGTGGTGGGCAGCGGCGCGACCTCGCAAATCCTGTCACCTAGGTCCGAAGAGGAGTCCAGGCTGCCATCGGTGTGGCCCGCGAGAATGGCCTGGACGTGTTGTGGCAGACGGCTGGCCCAGATTGTGCGCAAAAAGTCGTCTGGGACATCTGGCGCGAGTCCCTTTAAGTGGCGGAGGAACTGCGATGGCTTCCTGTCTCCCATCTCCTCGTGAGACAGGAGTTGCCTCACGCGCTGTTCGCTTGAGGTGGATAGTCGGCGGACCAGCTCGGCTTTTAGCCGGTCATATGGCTCGTGCTCCGGCGGGGCTGTTATTATGTCTTCCACCTCGGCGGCCTGCTGTTGGTGGAGCTGGGACACCACGTAGTTGAATTTCATCCTCTGGCGTGTGATGCCTGCTAGATCAAACTGCGCCTCAGCTTGCGCGAACCAGAGGGCTGGGCGGTCGGGCCAGAAGGGTGGCAGTCGTACAGCCACTCGGTATAGTGTAGCTCCCAGTGAGTCGTCAGCTGGTTCGGTCATTTTGTCTGTCGTCAGATCACGTCGGTCGTTAGATCACGTCGGGGTCACCAATAATGTGGGTTACTGTATGCTGCTACTGTGAAATCACAACAACAGTAAACACATTAACGTCAGTCTTTATTCTCGTCGCTATGTACAGTATGATTGCTATATACAGTTGTCCGTGTCGAACGTATTTACACGTGTTTCTCCTTTGATACTGTGGCGGCGAAAGGCCGCGTTAGTGAGGTCCGGCAAACGTTACTCCTGTGAAGAAACGGTCTCACTGAAGCAGTGCAGTGAGAGCGAGTTGTGCACAGTGTCAGCCGGTTGCGCGGAGCAGGCTGCGCGGTGGAGAGCCTGGGACAGCTCTGAGGTGCCGAGCAGTGTGTGCTGGTAGACACTGCGGCGCGTTCCGCAGGATGCGAGCTGTAGATGCTGCTAACAGGCCGAGTGGCGGATGATGCTCGGGAGCCGATCGTGGAGGCTCGTAGCACGTTGAGTCTTGATATTGAACGCTGGATCCGGAATACTGGAATGCACAATTTTTGGCTGGAAATGTAGCCTTTTATACCTGGCCGTCGCTGGGCTGCCCGTCTGCGATTGGCTGGCGTGAAGAGCTTGTTGCAGTGGTGGGGAGACCGACTACCGCTGTACTGCGCGGAAAGGGCCGTTTTGCATTTGTGGGGATGTTCCCACATATGTTTTATATCCTATATTATCATAAAAGAGCGAGATGTCACATATAAAGATATACAATTCAGTACTTCTCCGAATTTTTGTTTCCCAAAGAATCTTACACAGAAGATAATCACATTTGTAAAAGCTTTGAACTCTCATCACAGAATGTCATCCTTCATGCAAGAACTTTACCCAAGGGCTACAGAGATCAGGGGTCCACAAATTTTCCAAAAGTTACAAGCCACCTCAAAACTCTAGGTGCCAGAAGGGTGACATGAAGCAAGTTCCATGCTGAGGGCCCACAAATATTAAGCACCACCATACAAAATGTAGTCACCCAGGCAGCTGGGCGTCTGGGATTTGTATGCCCATGCCATAGATAGTAGCAACTGTTAATAATTACAATTTATATTTAAGCAATGCTAAAGTAAAATTATTCCAGAACCTGAAGAGGAACAATGAGTGAAAAACTGAACACAATCTTAACCTTAACACTACATGGGTATGACTGCTTTAGCTCCAAGCAATCTTCCCTCTGCTCCCACAGAAAAGGGTCCACTGTAGCATGTGGTGCTTGATTCATTGGGCCCAAGAATATTTTGGACATACCGCCGAAGAGAAAATCCCCATCTGAACCAGAAACCGAATCTCAACTCTCCATCATGTATCTAGTTTGTAATGTTCATTATGCATCACATTTAACTGTAATGTAATTACACACTTCCCATGCAGCTGCAATATAATTTTGTTCCTTGTGTTTAGATGCTGATGGTAACCTTGGCTGGTGCCTTTCTTTTCTTTGCAACGGGTGGCCTAATAATCGAGACATGGTACCACGCTACTACTGCAACAGGATACCTTATTGGCTCTGGCATTATCGCCTTTTTGAATGGCTTAGTTTACCTCGGAGACTTTGCACTCACATCCTTCAAATTTGGTTAATATATGACCATGCATTTTATAAATATATACACCTGAGGTCTAGCCAAATGTGCAAATTGTGCAAACTGCTGTTGCCGTCTCTTCTGTTTTCAGTGTGCATGCATTTGCATGGAAGAAATGTTTCAAACATTATTTGTGCGTTCCTCTCCACCCTGTGTGTGAAGTGTCTGTGTTTGAATGCGTGAGAGAGAATTCTCCAAATCTCTTTACATGATTAAACTTGCATGATATTAAATGTATTTTAAGTCAATTTAATATGTGTGATTTGCACTAAATGTTTTCTGGCAAATTTGGTTTTGGTTCCTATCAGTACTGTACAATGTAACTTATACGTTATGTGACACTTCAGTCAAATTGATTTTCTCAGAATAGCCCACCATACATGAAATGTACTGATACTATATGATGTATGTTTCATCAGATACATACCTTCATTTGAAGCATTTTTTTCTGAAGAATATTTCAGAAATATTTAAAAAATACTGTCTGACTCCTTAAATAGTGAATATTTTTACAGTAACAAATTTTGAAAAAGGTAAATGCCCGTCCATACCATGAAGGCATATAAGCGGGGCACAGGTATAGTGCTGCTAATTCTTAACTTTGGTGCTGGATGGAGAGGAGTGGTTGATATCACACACCCTGGCCGCTTTACCCCGGGGGGAAAACATTTTTGTAACTGATCTGAAATAATTATATTTTTGCATGATGATGTACATATCTAACTGATTTGCTGTATGTTTTTGTTACATACAACCCAGTGTCTATTACTTACAGTTCATATTGCGTACTTTGTTGTATGTGACAATATCATAATAGCAAATAAATCTCCAAGTAAATTAACATCAAGGGCAGAAAGGTATTTAAGACAGCAGATAATATACGTGTAAAACACACAAGTTCCGTAAGAGTATATGTTTCCAACCTTGTAAAGAACATCACTCATCTTGGACTTACGAAATGTGAAAATATATGTATGTATGTATGTATGTATGTATGTATGTATGTATGTATGTATGTGTGTGTGTGTGTGTGTATGTATGTATGTAAATCTCTAGGTTAGTTAAGTTTCCATGACCTGTGAAAAGAAGCAGTCTACAATAACACATTTTATGTAGGCTTCTGTAAATACAAATTAATGCCATCAGCAAATGAATTCAAAGTGAAAACTTTGATGTCAGCAAGCCTGTGGAGTTAACTTGAAGGTTTCTTGGATTTCTGAAAGATTATGAAGAAAATGGGTTGCAGAGAGCTGTTTCAGAAGAAACAGAACTTGATAATGGCCTTCAGTTACAACCTGAGTTTCTTAGTGAGAAAAGAGTGTGACACGTCAAATGTCGTTTTCGATATGAAGCTCACGATGAGGCAATCATGACACCAATTTAGATATCTGAAATTAGTTTTTCAACATGTTACTTTATTTTGTTTTAAAATTGCAGGTTTTTAACCCAATACATGGCTTAACTATTTAACAAATCAGCTACATGTTTCGGCTACTGTTTTGAAAGCATCATCAAGCCGATCCCAAGAATATAAAAAGAAGGAAATAATAGAGTTGAAATACTTGTCGGAGATCTCGGACCTGCAACTGTATTATTTCCTTCTTTTATATTCTTCGGATCCCTGCTGATCGCTACAAAACAGTAGCCGAAACATGTAGCTAATTTACTAAATAATAAAGTTGTGTTGTGACTAAAAAAGTGTATTTTTATTTCGTTATAAACACAACGGGGATGAGTCACATTAAGACAATTTTGTTTTTGTGTCAATTTGAAAAAGATTCAAGCAACTGAATCAACACACGGAAACTTGCGGTTTCCTGCACAAGATAAGCGAACTACCGATAAGAAGAGGCCTTATAGAACACTGTTCACATCGTCACTTGGCTTTAACTGTTGGTTTGGATGTAGACGTGGAAGGAGCTCCTCTACGTGGCGAATTAATTCACTTCCAAATTTTATGAAAAGCTTTAAAATCCTGCGCTACTAAATATGTTAAATTTAGTGAAGAAACTCAACCGCATTGTAACTGAAGATTACGCAACGGGCCTTGTTCGAGTCAAGGCTTGAGAACTCAGCAGAAGAGGACATTGAAAGCCAGGTGTATGGCAAATGACAGTGCAGCCGCATCACACCACGGTTCGCTCCAACAGGAAAAGCCAGGCTCAGAGCGTGACTCACAGAACTCACAATTCCCGTAACGTCGACAGTGTACACTGACCAGATTCTGCCTAACAACAGAAAAGTCTCCAGCTCGGGGCTCGCATAAAAAAAACAACGAGATTATTCAAGATCTCATACCTAACATATTTCCAAAATCTGGGCTATTTCTTGTAGAGTGAAAACCCGATCAAATTCATTCATATCCGAGCACAAACTTCAATGAAGGTTTGCTTCGGGAGTCTGAAAACGCTGCTTTAATAATCCTTGTAAGGTATATCACGTACCATCAATTGCCCCGCGAAAGACGTGTCAGTTACGTATAAGCATAACTTGTTAATGCGCCAACGAGAAGTGACATGAAGTTCGTTATTTTAAATTTGAATCTCTGCGCATATGAACAGCCTGTGAAATGTGTGTCTCTCATAACGTAAAAATTCTGGAAAGGAACGCATATCTGTCAATCATATATCGCAGCAAGCGCATGGGTGTAAAGTCAGGCTGCCATGTTACCCCCCAGTCAGTCGTGTCTGATCATTATTATTATTATTATTATTATTATTATTATTATTATTATTATGATCGGACAAACTTATCTGTGATAATGAAAAAGGGACATGTCTGTTAATAGAAATGTGATCAATAAAGACGCCTAAAATTTTTAAAGTACGGGTTTTTTATTTTAAAATACAGGATAAATACAGCGCATGTGGAATTTAAAAATAAAAGTGATATCAGTAATAACAGCGGCAACCGGAACCATCTCAAAATCATTCAGAAAATACCAGGGCAAGCACAAAATCAAGGAACTACAAAAAACGGCCATATTGGGCACTGAGCACATACTTTGGAAAGTACTAATATAAAAGTACAAAGCATTCAACGCGGGAAATAACGTTACATGTGCCATAAACTGTAACTGCAGAATAGCTCCATAACTGTGTACCCTAGAAACATGGTTTGTTTCAGGTATATAATTGTAAACACCATGCATGAAGGTGATAACAAATAATAATAATAATAATAATAATAATAATAATAATAATAATAATCATAATAATTGTCAAGTTGGTAAGTTGAAGTTTACAGAGTTAAACTGAATAAATATTTGATTAAAGCATATATAAGCAAACTGCTTGCGTTTTATAACGTAGATACGTTACCTACGCAACCGGTAAAGGCACGCACGTATCACTAAAAGACTTTTTTCACCTACTAACTAAGAAGATCGAGCAAAATATTGGCTTCTTTAACAATGCTGTTAGACATGGCAGTTTCCGTTGCCGGTAGTAAGAGTAGTTTTCCAAAATTGAACTCACTACGACTTAAGCCTACTTAGGATCATCCATGCAGCAAAAGAGCTAGAGTTCTGACTACCCTTTCACTTAAAAACACCACCTGGCAACACCTGGATTTCTAGCTACTGGCAAAATTTTGCAGACGTGAAAGCGAGAAACGTCAACCTTCATAGACACGTTTTTACGTACCCATTTTTCCCTACATTACACTTTAGCTATTCAAGGTAATACGGTTAATTTGTGTTATTTATTTATTTTTCATTCATTCGTCCATTCATCCATTCATTCGTTCATTCATTCGAACTGTTAAACACTCGTAAAAAAAAAGTAAAATCGAAACAGTTAAAGTTGTCCCTGCCCACGCCACGAAGTCATATGGGGGAGCAGAGGTATAGATTGACTCATTCTTAACTTCGACATAGATGGGAGTCAGTGGTCAACTTCAGGCCCCGGCGGTTTTACCATGAGATAGAATCCCGCTACCCGCTGAATAAAAAGCTGATTGGGCCCAAGAGCCGGTCTGGACGTCTTAGAAGAGAGACAGATCTCTGCCGGGATTCGAAATCCAGCCTGCATCCTAGTCACTATACCGATCACGCAGTCCATGAATATATCATGTAATTAGCTGTGAGGGCCAGCCAAACATTTCGCAGCAAGCGCCCAGATAGGTATTCCTAAGGCCGGCCCTGCTGGTTCCAGTGGAGTTATGCACGCAGGCCTTCGCTCTGCTCGGTTGTTATGCAGATTATTTTGGTAGTTGTGTACCGACGTTTCGGAACAGCCTAACGGTCCATCTTCAAGGGTCAAGCAGTCCAAGAAGTACACACATTGAGTACGATGCCTATCAGTGAAGACTCAAAATATCCTGTTCCAGAAATTTTTCACTGCGGAGATATGTTTTAACATGGCTAGAAATAAATCTAAATACCTCAGAGACTGTCTAGAATACGTTAATTAAACTTTTACGTTACCTTGATACTGCTTTAAGGTGATAATATTCTGTATATCAGTGGAATATTTCATACAGAAAAGATTAACTTCATCGAGCTACTTACTTTTTCCTGTTTGCATATTTTACAGTCTCTGCTGGGCCTTTCATTCTCTGGATTTTGTGTGATGTTTAAAGAGTTTTGTCTTTGTAGTGTTGGGGTCGATTTTGAGGGGTCCTTTGCCTAACTTTGAATGTATGCTTGATTGTAGCAAGTCAACACTTTCTGCACTTCCCTCTGGTGCTTGGGGCGGAAGGGGATGGGGGGGGGGGCACTTTCTTTTGCATTCGTACTTAACTATACCCTTAAGTTTAGTCAGTTTAATTGGGCATCACTGAGCTTATGGGTCCAGGAAAGTTTGTTGCACACAGTGTAGGTGTAACAGTAATTCCTCCAGTGAACCAGTACACCTCTAAATAAATTCCTTTATAGTGCCAGTCAACATCCAGATCCATAAAGACTGCTTCAGCTCCTCAAATGCAGCCTGTTCCCGGCAACCAAACTGACACACTTGAGTAACACGCCTAGTACCAGAAACATATCTGCATATTCGTTTTTTTCTGCCACCAGTATTAAAGGCGTGTTTGATGTGATATTCCACACATGCTTTTGTGTTAGTGAGTGCTTTTCTTATGTATGCTATGATTTTACAGTTTGGTAAACTTACCTGCTGCCATTGCAGGCATCCAAGTCAGGATCGAAAATGTCGTCTACAGCTGTGGAGTCGTGTTTGTCTGCTTGTGTCGTTGAATCATTATTTCCAGAACCTGATTCCACACTTTAATCCACCTATTCACCATTACTGTCGTGTAGGCAACATTAATTCAGCACCTGAGTCGTCTTCTGCAAGAACCTCACATAAAACTTACATTTCAATTTAACGCATACGCTTTGCTTTTTCCACACTTTGCACCGGTCGTCCCCAGGTAACTACATGCTCTGATCCATGACCACATGTTTAGACACAGAAAAAAAAAAAGGAACAGAAATTTGACACTAATGTCGAATGGTAAACGGACGGATGCACATTTCGAGCACGATGACAGAAGTAGTAACCGAAATACCAAACAGATGGCAGAACTGGTCCTGCCATATACCCTCAAAACCTTTCGTAATCTCGACACATTTTTTTCCTCCTAATCGGGAAACTAAAGAGAATCTAATCAAAGAACAATACTAATATAACAAAAATTTTTAAATAGTTGTATATTTAATATAAATTTGCCGTCTCCTATTCCATTTCGGCGCATTTTCCAGCCTGGCAGACGACGATGTGGGGACTACAGATCATCTAGTATAGTGGGGACTGAATCGTAAACAGAACAGGCGGGTACACCACTAACAATAATAGGCCACATGCCCCTTTGTCACACATAGGATATGCACCAAGCCCCTCATCTGTCAAAAATACACAAAGTTCTTTCAAAGTAAATAAATGTGACCTAAAAATAAATGTAAAAATCTAGGTCTGAGGAAAATTTGCTACTTATGCTACCCATTTAGCTGAATAATTTGTCTGTTGCAAGGGCAACTATCACAAAAGAATCAGTGATGCCATTTAAAGCTAAATTAGAAAACATGGATAGGCAATCCTACGTAATAACTAACCCTGAAAACGGATATGCACAAGATTCACATGGGCATAATATCGCACCCCACGAGAAAACTGACACAACTCTAAAATTTTCGATTTTCAGATTATGTGGTCATTTTGTAGAAAATAACTTTTTTCTACAAAATGACCACATAATCTGAAAATTGAAAACTTTAGAGTTGTGTCACTTTTCTTGCGGGGGTGTGATATGTACAGTACTCAATTATTTAATGAGGGCAATGTGGCACAACCTCATAACTTAAATGTTACAAATATAAATATAATGAAATATCAGCAACTTTGTTGCAGTTTTTGCCATAGGTACAAATGAACATAAATATATGTACGGTTCATTTATATCTACAAATTTAAAATAAATCTTTTTGCTAAACTTATCTTGTAGTATTAACTTCACTGAATATTTTTAAATGGCTTTGCTTGTATTGGGTATAATTTTTTCAATGGCATGTGGTGAAACAGCTACAGACAACTTCACATCTTCATAATTCCTTCCAGTACCCAAACAGCTAAAGGTGGCACTTTCTGCTCATAAGATGGTAACTCCTGTTCTCATTCCAGTAAGCTGCCCCTGAATTAGTGGTGTAACTGATTCCAACAACGCAAAATGTTTCTTCATTTCTTCTTAAATAGCTGTTTGTGTCTGTAGATTCCAGTGTCAATTCATTGAGTAATTATACATGCAAATGATTTGATGTGTGTGTAACCAATTGTTTACCTGCTTGGATTATCTCTTGCTTTTTTGTGACATGAATGCAACTGTCAGGCCAAATAAAGCAACATGTCTTCTCTTAACATACTGAGAGCACTGCTGTTCTTTCTCTTGTGATGGTTTCCAGTCAACTAAAAGTGTGTGCCAATATGTTAAAAAAAATAGTTGCCCAGTGAGTAGAAACTAACATGCATCAGACTTACTTCCAGGCTTAGGTCTGTGCAGACTTGCCTTGCAATAAGCCTCCTCATGCATAGGCATCTTGAAGTGAATTAAATATTGGAGTGTTACAATAGTAGCAAAATGCAAGAAACAAGGAAAATCAGTACATGTATATTATTATGCATTGCAGCACCTAAAACTTCTTGTACAGGAAAACTTCCTGCCCTTGAAATCAAATCCCCTCCTACATCCTCATAACTTGCCTTCCCTCTACTATATACACACTTGTAACTCTTCATAATGAGTCACTTTTATAGACTTCAGTTGTGACAGCTCACATATTTATACTAGGTGTGCAAAGAAAACAGCTGGATTATTTTTCTGGCAGTGGCAAACAAGCCTAGTATCTTCTTCTCTAGTCTCACTTCCTGTTCTGAATGCTATCCACATTATCCAATTCAGTATGAACTCTCAAGAAACATGACCACCAAGTTATACCCAATTCAGCTATCAAACATGACCCTTGGCCAGTTTCTTTCTTCTGCACTGAAAATGGAGGCAGCAGGTTCCTTCGAAACATCAGTCCTACATACAGAGCTACAGGCCATCACTTTCCAGATGATGACCCATTTTCTGAGGCTTTTATCCTACCAGTTTTGTAAGTGGAACTTTACAAGAGATATCCACACCACATTTCTGTAATCATATCTACCTTGAGTATTTTCACTACAAAAATGACCCATTATGACCACGGTCAGATTATCTTAATAATGCCAGGCAGGCTGTATAGATCACAAAACTCCTCATAATGCTGTGGCATCAATTCGACTGATACAGCAATGCCAAGTCTAATTCTGAACTCCACGTATGTGTAGTTACTGAGCAAGCTAGCTCAAGTAGTAACATCTCTCATTTGTATTTGCAAGATGCCCAATTCCAGTCTTACCTGGGATACAGCCTATGGTGACAAAATTTGTGTGGTTGTCCTCAGTCACTCCAGGCACCCAAGCACTGTATCCTCTCAAGTCACAAGACAGCAATGTTAAATAAACTAAGTAAAAATAATAGAGCACATTTTCAATTTCTGGAAGGAGTTCATTATGGATCATTACTGGAAAAGCATCATAATGTGTAATTTAATGACTCCAATGATGATAACAACAATAAATCACAGTGAAGCTTCAAACATATGATCTACTTATTGTCAACTTAAGACAGTTCAAATCACAATGGAAAGAACAGATACTATGGCACAGTTCTTGCTTGAAGATACAGATAATATTTCTTAATACACTGGCCTGATATTGTGTTATGGTGAAAATGTATGATACTCCTGTATACAGTTGTGTATATGACATTGCAATGAAACTATATGTGGTAAAAATAGCATGCAAGTAAATGTAAGCAATTATTAAAAAAACTGCATTATTTGTTTATCACCAAACTGACAGTTTGCATCCAGTGAGAAAGGGAAACACCATAATAAAATCACACTCTTCTGTGTAGTGCAAGCTGCGTTTCAATATTAAACTGCATACACCAGAACACTGATTATGTTGATGACCATATAAGATACTGATATAGGTTAATCAAGAGTTACGTGATCTTTACTCAACAGCATAGGTATCCATATTGTAATATAGTACAGTATGTATTCACACAGAGAAATGTTACAGATACTTTTAGCAAAGAACCACTGCTTCACAGTGTCCACAATTTACTGAAAATGTTATGCACCATATTTGCATGCACAAAAAGAGAACTGAAACTTCCACATCGCAGTACAGTAAAACCTTTTAATGTAAATTACATGGCATGAAATGTTGTCTGCATTAAGCAGTAACCTGGTTTATGTAAAAGTAACATTGTTCCTGTGCATGCCATGAAAGCAAAGAGGAGAGTGGAGGTTTAGCTCCACACATTCTTAACCTCAGCACTAGCTAGAGGTGAGTTGTGAGCTTCCTGCCTTGGCCGTTTTACCCCAAGTAGTTGCTGAATAGGAAGATAGGTAGTCCAAATAAATAGTTTGGATGCTTAGTGAACAGGCCAAATGAAGTATGTTATGTGTAATGTATTCATTAAAAGTTCCATGCTTTCACACTTAACCATCATTTTGAAGCTCCTATGATTTCCAAGGGTAGTGCAGAATATATTCTGCTTATATTTGACACGTGAAATATTAAATTATTTTACTTCACAGGAGAGGCGCACACCCACAATTTTTCATTGGTGGGGGAAGGGGCATTCAAACCCTCAGGCTATATATAATTCATGTTTGGTTTTAAAAACTATGTTATAAAAATCATGTTATAAATATAAATGGAGCTTTACACTGTTTACAAATGCATTTATATACATATAAATATAACTGTATGTTCCGTGACTCACACTAATTTAATCATAAGGTCTAATCTTTTTTCTTCTTTAATATAATCAAAGACTTCTAAATTTTATTTTATTCTTCAAAATTTCAGTATACTAGTCACTAGCCAATTTCACTGGCTTATTTCGGCTGAAGGATAAATCACACAAAACATTTGCTATCATCATGTCTACAAAATCTGTGTGTGTGTGACATTTAAATTTTGATTTTGGAATGGGTTGCAGGTCAGCAGCCCCACCCCCCTTTGGGTGCACACCTGGCACAGAAAAGTATTTATTTCAGGATAACCAGTGCAAAATCTCTTCACGGTATGAGTACCAACAAACATTTAACAGAGTTTGCCCATGTGGTACCAGCTGAGATCACGAAGACTGGATCACACAGTGTCCAGACTGAGAGTATTTGGATTATAAGATTTTACTGTATTTTAAAATGCAGTCACTAAAACTTTACTGCAGCCTAATGTAAAAAACACCTATCAGTAATTAGAATATAAGTCTCAAAACCAGTGGTTCTCAAATTTGAATACCAGCTATTTTCATGAATAATACAAACATGTAAAAAAGGATGAAAGTTTTAAATGTTTAAGGTCCAATTTGATAGCCTACAGAACACTCTGTTAATAATGAAATAAAATACAGTAACATTTATTATTTAGTGGACACACATTTCAGGGCTGTGTGCCACATACAAGTATGAAACTGCCTACTGTACAAATTTACAGATTCTCATTTCACATCCCAGTTCTCTCTCAATATCACTGAAGGGTGATCACCTGTTTGTTGTCACTCAACTGCAAGTGCTGCCTCCAAATCATATTTCATAGCCTGGCAGATACCACTTAGCAGAGTTACGTCCCAAGAGAGGGCGTCAGTCATGTTATCAACAGGCAACAGCAGCATAAGCCTGAGTATGCGGCAAAATGTGTCTTCATTGTTATTCAGCGCACAAGCAAAAGTCTCAAGTATGGGTGAGAAGGAAGAGTCAGCGACACCTGCGTACATAACACACCACAGCAGTCCATAGCTAATGTAGTCATTGCAAAGCAGGTGTGAAGTCTTGCAGAACTTATAGGAACTCACAAAAACAGTGGACATGAAATTAGTGAAAGTAATAAAAACATTACTGTACGAATACTTCTAGTATAAAAAGAAGAATTAAAGAATAAAGAAAGAAGGTTGAGATAACATGCAGCACACACAAAATCCTTAACGTTTCTATGGCAGATTCGGTGTAGTGTATGAACCTTGCATTCTTCACATGCTGCTGCCCACAGTGCACCATACGTTTATGAATGCATTTAAGGGGACTTTAAATTTAAAACCCTTCCATCATGGACAGCAGCTGGAATTTAGACCGTGTGTCACTGAAGGGGTAACAGTGTTATTAATAAGAATATGCATGGAAATTTAACTAATAAATAATACACAAATAGTGGATAACCAACAAATAAAGACATAAACACTGACACTTTCAAGACCCGAGGGAAGAAAAGACTAGGAAATTAAGCAACAATTTAAATATAGATATGAATTTACAAATTATGACATGGATCAAATAGGTACATTAAAGGGGTGGAAAAATTTAACTTTAAAATAGGCTATAAATTTAAGTTGATTACATTAGTTATAATAATTAATAGGAAATTTATCATGAAACAAAAATACGTAAAAATGTTACAGTAAGCAGCTTTATAATTTTGACCGATAGGGCTCAATGATAGTGCCTCAGAGCCCTCAAATGAACACAGAATATCTCGTACTGCTGACCAGAACATGACAGCTTTAAGGCAAGGGCAACCTGCATCCAGCATGATATCATGTGACACCTACAGTGCTCAGGCCAGCAATAAAACATACTCGCTGTACCAAAGAAAAAATAAATGTTGTTCTCTTGTTAACAAAGTCTTGTGTTGACTGTGAAAAATGAACTTGATATTACTGCACACAATAGAATGCAGCTGCATGAAGTACATTTTTCAGCAAGTCTGAAAAATATTTAATACATAAATTCCTATTACTAGTCCAATTACTACTGGAGCTCCTTATATATTATATAATGCACATCAACAGTTAGCATGACCATAGCAAATATTTGCTTGAGAACCATTGCTTTTAAATGTCTTACCATTTTCCTTCATACAATGTGAACACTATGTCCAATATTCTACTCTAAATTCAAGTAACTGCAAAATGTTTGTGCTTATGCCAAACAAATCACTTCTTTACTCTCCAAAACTGCTCTTTGTAATGTGTTCTAATAATAATTTTAAATCAGTCCGGAATGCTAATATACTTTGATTCCTCAAACAACTAAAATCATGATGTTCATACAGTAAAATAAATTGTACACATTTTTAATTATTCTCACTATAAAATAAAGGCCTAATCATTAATGCATATTTATTAGTTACTATCAACAAAAGCTAATCTAAATGAAGGCACCAAGCCTCACCTTACGCAGGTTTACATAGATCACATTTCAGTTCACATCTGAAGCATAAGACAGAGCACGTTATCTCAACAGCATCACATTTTATTCTTACCATGTAGCAGTGTAGATATTTAGGACCACTGCAATAATAATAATAATAATAATAATAATAATAATAATAATAATAATGTGAATATGAATAACCAGAATTTGAGCCCCACATTCTTGTAGCTAATTTAAGTCTTTTTATAACATTAGTGCATGAAGCGGTGGCATAACTTTAATTAGTTAATTAACAACATCTCAAAATGGAAAGTTCCTTTTCCTCCCAACAATTATAGTTGGAATGGTACAAATTTTGTATCTGCAAGCCCTCTGACCCACCTTTCAAATTTTCGAAGGCACAAATGAATGAATCTGCTAAAATAAAAGGCTAATTTTTGGGCCCACACAAAGAAATATGCTGTGACACTTCATATCTTGTCATTAGGACATGCATATGCCAGTTCAGTGAAGGTTCAGTTCTTGTAAATATACATTCTTACAAAAAGAACTGTGTTTTGACATTTATTACCTCTTCTTTTGTTATTCATTTATGAATTTTCAACATTTAGTGGTGGATTCATAATTAGTGTAGGGGTTTCCTGCTCAACCCATTCAAGCCCCAGTCTCCTAGCAACAATCCATTTAAAACTGAACCACATGGCAAGTATGAGGAGGATATTGCATGCCTAGTGAAGCCTGGTGTCTATAGCCATAACACTGGGGGCAGTATGTATGTACTACTTGTCTGCAGCAACGTGTAGGTTGCTTATATGAAGTTCTCATGACTACCACATACAAGTTGTTAAAGGAGTGTCAAGTACGCCATTAACACATTTTGTCATTCATACCTTCCATGCTAGGAAAAGTTTAAGGCATCCCAATTTATATGATATTTTGAAACACAAGCTCAGCCTCTTTTACAATTTCGTTAGTTCCTCCATGCAGAATACACATAAATCCTTGTTTGAAAAGATGACTACATTTCTGCATAAATTAAAGCAGACAAGAAATTGAATATACTTGAACATTTTGTAACTTTGCTTTGGCTAAGCATGCGCTTATATTGGTGTTTGGTTCATGCTAGGATGACTACAGTGTTCCAATGTGCCATTTGATAACATTTGCATATTCCCTGCATTTTGTCATTACGGAAAAATTACTACAAAGTCAGTAATCTCTATCATTCAACTATTTAGCTACACCGGTCAGATGGAGATGCAGGAATTTTACTGGTCAAAATCTGATGTACTTGTCATGAAACTAGAACTATTTACTGAGGACAGTGATTGTGATGAATCAGATAATGACCATAATTGACTAAATTTAATTACACTTGTAGAAAGTTGTTTCAAAAATGATCACTCCAGAGTGACTGCTGCTGACAAGAAACCTTTTGAATCGAAGGCTAATGTGTGTGCTGTGTTGGAACACAGTTGCTACAAACTGGTAGACGTTTTGTAATGGTTTCATTTGCTGTTTGAGGAAGATTCTGCACTTCTCAGGTAAAAAAACACTTCACCCAACATGTCCATTACCACGCACTTAAGGGCAGTTCTATCACACTTTTATGAGATGAGAATGTCGAAAGAAATGCTACATGAAGCATTTTACATTATGTAAATAAATGCTTGTGTCACATGAATGTCAAAAACTTGTAAACATTTAGGTTCCTCATAGGTTTTGATGAAGATTTTGTATTGGAGTAAATGTGCTATGTTTAGACAAATGAACTAAGAAAAGGTTAAGGTAAAATTAGGAGTTCTAAGTAGAATTCATGCAGTTTGTTTTCCTACTGCACAGATTTCTAGTCCTTTGTGCATAGTAATATTAGGGTTCTTGTTTTATTGGTGTATGAGTAACCGGTAAGTACAGATTCTGAATGCATTAAACTTGCATAAATGCTAAGTAGCAATCACCATCAAACCAAGAGCTAAAAAAAATTTCTGCATGACTACCACATCATTACTTAATATTCTATAACATTACTGCCTTCGTGAAAGTTGAATATTTTTCTAAGATCTATTACCATATATAATTTCAAGGCCATAAATTAGGTGATACTAGTATCACTTCAACATCTTTGTCTTCCTGGCATCTTGTTGCTATTGATTGCAGGAAAATAAAGAGAATGGAATAGTACCCTGTGACATAATATTCACAGCAAAGCTTCATCAGAATCAGTCATCTAATTCTAAATTTAATGACAGGCACATCCACAGCACTGTAGATGTACAAACTTTGTACTCTCATTTTTTTGAAAATAAAAATATGCTACAAAGTAAAATTGTCCCTATAATTTATTGGTCACCACACCTTGAAAAGTAGGGGGAGTGGAGAATACTTTCTTGACCTTCTGAGTGTTTAACTTCACACTCCAGCCACTTTACTTCCAGAGAAATAGCCCTTCATAACCAAATAAAAAGGAGGCTGGGTGGGACTCTTAACCCACCTAGATTCAATAGTGAAGAGACATCCCTCTGTCCCCATTCCAAATTTTTCTCCCTGGTACTTCTCCTCTTGAACCAAAGGTGAGTCCATGACTCAGGCTTCAAGTTTCAGACTGCAGTACTTTCTGTATTATGTGTGATATTCCAAGGATAGCTGCCTTTTGTAGTGAATCTATTGAATGTTTCTCTGGTATGGCTTCCAAATTTTTCTTTAAAACTTTTGTTACTATGCCGGTGCCTGCAATTATTACTGGTATGATCATGCATTTCATGTTCCACATTCACTGCATCTCTGTACATAAACTCTTGTATTTAGTTTCTGTTTTGCTTCCATTTGCATGATATTCTTGTCTACTGGTATTCCCACATTTATCAGTGGGCATGTTTTCTCATTTTTGTTTTTAATTATTATATCTGACCTATTTGCTTTTAATTTCTGTTATCATCATCATCATCGTTGTCACCACCACCACCAATGTAAGTGTAATCTCCCTTGCTCATGCCAGAAATTCCAATGCACATACAGCATTCCCACATAAAACACACAGCCACATGATGACTATCCTATGGAATACAGAAGACCTGGTGGCACACTTACAGCCAAGCAGGACACATGGTGAGAATGGGAGGACATCACTACAATAGATACACCAGAAACATACAGCTAAGTGCATCCACATGCTCTGGCAGTAACAGCTACTCACTGCAATTTGTTTGCACTCACAGTTTTCTTTTATTATAGTGTTTTTATGAATAGTGTAATCATTGCAGTTTCATCATT
This sequence comes from Coptotermes formosanus, assembly GCA_013340265.1. NCBI lineage: Eukaryota > Metazoa > Arthropoda > Insecta > Blattodea > Rhinotermitidae > Coptotermes > Coptotermes formosanus. The sequence goes on along the minus strand of BLKM01000587.1, from coordinate 3,274,804 downwards.
AAGTGTTTTGTAGTGTTTACATGCAGTGCTCAAGTTTCTTTTTATTAATTCGGTTAAGTTGTTACATACATGGCAAGCTTCTGGGTTACAGGATACAAACCATCCACATCCCCTATAAACTGCTAACATAACATTAACAGCAAAGAAATGACAAGAATTTGCAGTGGTATCACAGCCTTTGTGAAGAAGGATGCACATAAAGCTGCTGGTAACCCTGGCAAGTCCAATTCAGAGTGCTTCTGCAGATACAAAGTTGAGTCTCAAAGCTTTTTACTTAATAAGAAAATAACAAATGATGGATGATATTGAACAATATTACAGCAGGTTGGTTTATGCACTAAAAGATAAAATACTTTTCCCATGTAAGAAAAATGTTTTACAGAGTGTCCTACAGGATGTGTGATGCAAATAGAAGTGGTCAGTAAGAAAACAAAAAGAAATTGTATTGGGAAGGTGAGACATTGGAGATTGCGGATGCAACTATTTAATAGAGACATAAGAGTTGAGGGCACAAGACCAGACTAACGACTGCACTGAATGAAGGAATCTTACCTGCAGCCCAGTCAGTATACAAAGCCAGCACTATGACAGGAGATTATCATGGTCAAATGAACCACAAGAGTTTCTCGGACTGGATGTCAGTAAAGGTAATACCAAATTTTCTCCCTCAGACCTTTATTGTGTTTAACAGTGCTCCCAACCACAGTTACAGAACACAAAAAGCCTCTTTCGGATGCACCAACAAACAACTTTGGACAGACTGGTTAAAGAAAAATGCTGCTTCTGCAGATTGACAGTAAGGAAAATAACTTTGTAAGGACAGATCCAACTGGGAAAGTCAAAAGAAAATATCTACAGGACAGATCACATGCAAAGTGCACATGACCATGAGGTGTAATAGATAACCCCTGCAATATGTATCGTACAGAAAAACCGTTTGCAATTAATTACTCAGTGAATAAGAAAGCATTATTATTAATCACTGCAGATTCAAAACAAATCTCTACAGGAGACTGGAAGGGATTCCAACATCCCGTCAAGAAACTAGAAATATATTGACCTTGAGGAGGATGCAACTGATAAATCTGTCATTAATTAGGATATAAGCTATCATCATCATCATCATCATCATCATCATCATTTTAACTAACTTGTTGAATTCTTCATGCATCCTGAAATTCTGGGAATTATCCACAGAGATAGGAAAACTGAAACTTATTTTTGTTCCTTACTGTATTTAATAGAATGTACCTGAACACTTGCTCTATTTTGCATCATTTAATACATGGACTTTATCCACTATCTCATGTTAAAACAATGATTACACATTCTTAAAACAGTACATTTTAGGGAGAGGATCAGTGTTCATCTTCAGGCTAAAAATATGGTCAAAACCTTCTCAGTTGGGCCCAAGAGACAAAGCTACTTTTACTAAATGGGAAACTGTAAAAAATTTTTGTCTTAAAAATCGTGTAATTGACTGTCCAGTTCACCAGTCCTTAGGCATATACATCTATGGTGAGAGTGTAAGTGACACTGGTCATACAGAATTTGAGAGTAAATTTGTCTATTAGGCCTGAGTAGGTTTTGACCATATTTTTAGCATGAGGCCAGAGACACAAAGTTTTTGCAATCCATCATTATTATTTGAACATCACATGACAAAGTTCATGGAATCAGTAATTCCAATAGTGATATACCATCAACAGAATCTTACAGACTTGCAGCTCAATTAAATATCTTCTCTTCTCTAAAAGGACTAGTAGGGAAACTTACCGGCAATTCCAGAAAATGCTACTAAGAGTGCCAGACATCATCACTTATCATATGTAGCAGGAATCTGCCATGATCATGACAACCTATCAGTTGCGGTACTGTGTGCAGAGCAGAAATCTGCTGTGACCATTACAACCTACCAGTTGTGGTAGAGAGTGCATAGCAGAAACCTGCTGTGACCATGACATCCTATCAGCTGTGGTGCTGTGTGCAGAGCAGAAATCTGCCATGACCACGACAAACTACCAGCTGTGGTACTGTCTGGTCTCAGCCATGAATTCCAGAAAAATATCAAGTGTTAGATTTCAACACAAGAGTCAGTGATTGAAGTGAGTGATGTCTGGGCACTCCTTGTGAAAGCAACCACTGGCACATGCACATACATCGAGCATACAAACACTGAGTAAAAATCATGCTCCAGCATAAAAAAGCATACATGCATGCCAGTGTGCATGTGTGCAGAATACTCTTATGCATTATAGGAAAGAACTATGGAGCTGAGTGTGGTGCATACTGCTTCAAATTGATTTTAATGTATTGCTGAATTTTCATTAGACTGTTAACTGTTGTGATTGCCTTGAATGATAGGATAGTCAAAGTTTTCAGAAGAGCAGACACACAGAATAGACATGCTCATAAAGTATACTATGGTGGGAACTGCCACAAGTGGCTGCAACTAAATGTCTAGACACAGTATCTACGTAGGAGTCAGATCTGTAAGGTCGTGGGTCTTACCAGAATGTGCTTCAAAACAAACATCATACCCAGAAACATATGCAAAGACCTTACACTATTCCCACACATCCTTACAAACTTTCAATAAAATAAACATTGTTAGTAATCTAATAAGTAAGTATTAATTTACTAACCCTGACTGCACTACTTATTTCTCGCAGTCATATAACTTATCCCAGTCTGTTAGGAAAGACCTCTGAATTATTAAATTTCCTCAGTGTCACAGAAAGCTAGGATCACAGTGCTTGCAGATAACTCTGGATGTGAAAAGGAAGCTTTACCCTGCACAAACAGAGAGATATGACCACCACATTTGCCACATATTTGGTCTGCTTCTATATGACATCCATTTGAAATTGAAACTCACATGAATGACTGCACTAGACAAGTGTGTATAACTCATTCTGAGTAGTCTGATTACCATGTTTGCTTGAATAGAGTAGTACTGTAAGCTTATTTACACATATTGACATGTCTGCAGAACAGTCCACGTCCAGGTGCTGCGCATAACAGACTTCAGATGTTCAAGTTTACAGTGAATATCAACTAGGGTGGAACACATAACACAGAAAGTTTTTATTGTAATGGAAATTGCTGTTGTTTTCATCATGTGAAGTGTGGCTGTCATCAGCACTGTTGCTGTAGTTGCTGTTCAAGAATCTGAAATATGGTGTAATACAGAGAGGTTTTGTTGTGGAAACTTATAAAGAGAAGAAATTATATAAATAAGTCATAAATTGGAAGTAGATTCCCTGAAATTTCAATTTCATTCTGAGTAAATATCTATGAAAATCGTTGATGTGAGAGTACAATTTTGTAACTGGTACGTGAAACAGTGTGAGATGATGAAGTTCATCCATTGTTAACTTATTTTACTGACAGGGTTCCTTCAACGGTCATGCAAATCCACAATACAACAGATACTGGTCAGCAGACAAACCAGAATAACACATAAGGTGCCATTACATGGCATTACAGTTCATTATGGTGTGCTGTCAGTGCAACAGTAGAAATTGGATGGTACCTTATTTTTGCATACAATAAATTTAGGAGAATACAGTATACAAATCTCACATCATGTTGTAAAATTCAAGTTATAAGTAGAATGAATATGGATTCTTCTAACAAGATGGTGCAACCACCCATGCTGCCAATAATGTAATGGCCACCTTACATAACATTTTAGAAAAAAACAATTAATTAGTTGTCCCTTGATCTGGCCGTACACCTGAACCAAAGCCAAGAGGCTATCACCTGTTTGGATCTCTCTAAGACAAAATTTACAACAACACACACACACAGAGGACAACCTTAAAGAATTACCTGGCTGGCAAGTGTGGCAATTTATAGACAAGAACTTTCCAAACACTCTTCAGTAGTATGTTTACCAGGAGTCATGCACACACACCTGAGAACTGCAGGTCATTTACAACTGATTTAATATGTGGTAAGTAGTAGTAGTAGTAGTATTAGTAGTAGTAGTAGTAGTAGTAGTAGTATTAGTAGTAGTAGTAGTAGTAGTAGTAGTAGTAGTAGTAGTAGTAAACAGTATAATTTTTTTCCATGGCTCAACAGCCCTTGTGGCACTATGCCTCCTGTATGAGGTTCCTCAACCACACTCAGTTAGACGCACCATACTCAGTAGGGCTCCTCTGGATGAGTGATTGGCCTGTCACAGAGACCTCTACCTGACAACACACAACACTCACAAGAGACGAACATCCATGCCATCAGTAAGATTCGAACCCGCAGTCCTAGCAAGTGAGCGGCTGTAGAACCACACCTTAGAACACACGGCCACTGGGATCAGCATACAGTAACATGCATATTGTTAATATACATTCTCCTTTAAGCTGAACACTCTGTAATATGAGCACTGATAACACCATTTAAATGTGTTATGTGCATAACCCATCTTCCTTCAAGTTCCTTTGAACCTGACACTTGCTCTGTGTGGGCAGGGAATGTGACGGTGATCAAACACAGCAGCACTACCACGTCTGTCAAGAATGAGGAGGATTTTCCAGGCATTTCCAAAGACTGTTAAGTATTCTAACAGAACCATGACAAAGTGCAGACTATGTGGCAACTATGGTCATCATACTGTGAGAGAGGTACAGTAATGGGGACTGCTCAACTTTAGCGTTTTGCACTATGGCAGATTTATTTGGTGCAGGTGAACCAGTCTGTGGTTGCAACAGAAACCCACTTGCAATTAATTACTTTTCAGCAGCTGAAAGCATGACAGACTGAAGTCATAAAGAAGTCATATCATCAGAGTGTTTCTTCATGACTTAAAACAGTGGTTTCTAGACTGTGGTGAAAGTTTCAGATACAGAACTTTCTTTTTTTTTCAGATCAAACACAAGTACATCCTTACACATACAATATGACTCAGATTTGGCAACTATGTTCAAGGTTCAATACTGTTCGCTTTAGTAGTTAAATATATACTGCTAACTTTGCAGTCATTACAGCATACATGATTCTTAAACCTGTTACTGTAAGGCATTACCTCTCACAGAAACAAACCAAGCCCTATGATTCAGCTAAGCACACGTTTTCTGGCTTTGTACAGCTCTTTCTAAAGAACTCAGAGAGAATAAAAAGTTACAATTCCAGAAAAGCAGTGGTATGTAGCCTGTGGCCTTCGACCCTCTTTTAAGTGGCTCGTGGAGCTGCTAATTCCTTGAGAGCCTAATGGGCATCAGCACTTTATAAATTCCATTGGGAAAAAACACAAGTGAATCAGCATTACTGCTTCGAAAAGCTACACAGTACATCATAGTCTAACGCCAATACAATTAAAATGAATACAGGTTGATGTTTTCATACATTAATGTTATGTTTCAAAAACTGCTTCTGGCACTTCACCAAATCACTTGCGTTTGAATGGCCAGCGTTTAAAAAAGGTTGCACACCACTGCAGTAAAGCATGTTTAAACTAAATCCATATAAAATATATTACTAAATTTAATGTATATATACCAACAAGAACTTGCTCAGCTTTATGTTTAAACTGAATAGATAAATCTTTCATACGTAACTTAATTGTGGAATGTTAAAAATGTGATTTATATATAAATATGTGAAAGAGATCATAATGTCATCACATTAAACGATCACATTACAGTATTCTGATGGAAACAATAGACTGAGAATTCATATGTATGCAAGGACTGCGTTCACTTTGCATCTGTGGAAAAAAGGCACTAACCCAATAACCATAGCGGAATATTACTAAACTTACAAAAATATTTCATTTTAAAGTATCAAACAGTATGTACGTTATATTTACAATTTATTCCTTCTTCTAGATTATTAAACTTTTAATCTTACAGCAAAAATCAAGTGACCACATAAAGGGCACAATCTACAGTAGCTACAGTAGCTACAGAGGGCTGCATCAAGTTGCTATAGCACATACAATTGTAAAATCAGGAAGGCTGATTTGCAGTGAAAAGCAGCAGTTCAGAGCTACGAATAACCCTTTATTGTACCTCCCGACCCAGCTGGAATGAAAGAAGTTACAAAATCTACAGTTTTACAAATGTTGTAATAATGCCTGTTTCAGTTAGTTAAAATATCAGTAAACATTGTAAGTTGCATATTAATAATTCTTCAAAAAGTTGTGAACTGTTGGTTTTTGCCTGCAATATTTAATTCATACATGCATAAACATTAGTCTTATCTTCAAATTTTATGATTTTATAAAATCTGATTTCTTCCTTTAGTTATGCTATCATTTCCCAAAGAAATTTCATGACAAAAAAATGTTTTCCATATGGACTGAAAAACAATACTTTTGCAATTAAAGAAACCATGCATATCCTTTGTGACATGCTGAAAGTCTGTTTGGGCATTGAAGCTGAACCAGAAGTAATAATGATTCACTGAAGGTTTGTGACAATGGCACACGTCATCATGTCAAATCTACCTCAAAGAGTGTACTTTGTCCAATTGAAGACTGATATGTTTAATACAGTGATAAGTCCTACTTCAGCTTAGCAGTGAAACATTATCATTAGACAGAAAACACGATCATTCCAGTTCCTTTGTGCAGAAAGGCGCACTATGTAGTATTGAGAGTGCTATGCTGCTGAAAATTCAGTGTGCTATAGTAGCCATTTTTTGTCATAAAATTTCCTTGGGAAATGATATGATAACTAAAGGAAGAAATTAAATTTTATACAATCATAAAATTTTTGCCAGGAAGTCACAGTAGTGTTTATTACCACACTGCAAACCCAGAATGGAATTGGAGGGGATCAATCAAGTACCTCCCCTTGCCACACTCAACTATCTCGCCATGGTATTTTTCCAGACCAAATGTGCTATTTTTGTACACTGTATAGAGTGTTCTAGTATTTGTAACCAAAAAACGCATGTCCGAAATGGATTCCATTTCCATCTTCAGACGGACAAGGTATTAAGAATTTCCAACCCTGTTTGGATGTTGCCCTGGACAGGTTACTGATACAAGAGGAAGCTACCTGGGGTCCAACAGAGCAGGAATTCTGTAATATTCTGTCCATCTAAGAATGGAAATAAAACCCATTTCTGGAACATTGTGGTTTCATATTAAAAATTATGACAATGGAGAAAGGTAAAAAATGATGATTGTGAATGTTGTATCACACCATCAAATACTTTTAAACTTCATTTGCTCAACCATCTTTTGAAACTAGTTTGAAGGAGTCACTTTAAAGTAAACTGTTTTGTGTTATACTGGTTTATTCAGTCAAGACAATGTTGGTAAGAAATAAAACTACAATTGATGGCCATTATGTAAAGAGTGGCAATAATGGTAGGAACTTAATAAGAAAGCAAAAACCCCCCAAACACACCCCATATTGGAAAGTCATTTACCCTTATGCTTAGTGTGCTGGAAAACAGGAGAATTCCTGTAACATTCTCATTTCCTCCCTGTGGAACACTTGAACAAAACAGCCTAAAAGCACCCTCTCCCATCATTCCTGATTACCAGACATGACAGTCGACGCCATGTCCAAGAGACACCTGCCTCAAATCATAATCAGTACACTGCCTATCCTGACAGCTATTTCATGGTTTCCAACATTCTTTCCAGGCAAAGGTTCAGAGTTCACAACTGCTTTATTTCAAATCATTCCCAAACAGTTCTGTATGATCCATTTCTTACTGTACTGCCCACTCTGCAAGTCATCAACAATGCAACAGGGACATGGATGAGGCATATAAACATATTAATAATGAACAGAAACAGAACCAAATGGGGGATACCCAACATATAAAGCCAAGTAAGGGTTAATCAATATTTTAGCAAACTAAGGTTTACACAATAAAACAGTTACAAACCACAGGTGAAGCCACTAGTCACACACTCAAAGAACATGGGTGGTGACCATGAGGGATAGCTGAAATGGAGGAAATGGCTGTTTGTAATATTGCACAGTCTGAACACACAGACAGGTATCCGCAGGAGTCTGTCCTTACAAATAAACAGGATAGTGATTTATCAGCGAAATCACTATTATGACAAAACAAATCGAAACCCATCAAAGGAAAACAACATTTTGCACCCCATAAAAGCCAAAACCAAAACAACTCATTACAGGTAAAAAAAATACCGGTTCTCATGGTGAGTACCACTACACAGCCAAACAAACTATCACATTGCCAAAAAAATGTCAACATCAAACATTTAACACTTTTGAAGCTGAAAGACAATCTGCTGCTTGAAGGATTGACAATGTAATAGCTAGGAAAAGTCAGGTACATAACACTGAGCTCACAGAGATAAAGAAGGCAGGGTACCAAGGCTACGCGAGATGGGAGAATATTCTAAAACAACAGGTAAGGAAGCGAGGAGAGTACAAATGAGGGTGACAACATAAACTACATTACTTAACACTACATAACCACAGACATTGATGCAGCAGTATCAAATAAGCCTTTTCCTTTCCTGTGGTGCAACAGCACAAATCAGGCCTAGGCTACCTCCTTTTGGGGGTTTCTAGATCACACTCAGTTACACACACCACACTCGGTAGAACTCCTCTGGACGAGTGATCAGTCCATCGCAGAGACCTGTACCTGACAACACACAAACACTCACAACAAACAAACATCCATGCCCCCGGTGGGACTCAAACCCATGATCCCAGCAATCGCTTGGCCCCAGGCCCACATCTTAGACTGTGCAGCCACCGGGAGTGGCATCAAATAAACCAAAATACAAATTAGTCAGATTCAAAGACCATATCTATTGTAACTTCATCACATATTACGCAACATTATAGCAGATATAAAAAACAAATACTGAGAACATAGAATTAAATACTATATATGTTATGCATTCCATGTGGCTTATCTAGTAACCTGCTTGCAGAAGAACAGCAGTTGTAATAAAGCCAGTTGGATTCATTAACAAATTTAATGACATTTAACAAAGTTTAATAAAATTTAATAAAATTAAAGAATCATGCAGTAATGTAAAAATCTTCAGTCCAGCTTGAAACGGATCAGTGGACAACTTTTGAGAAACAGGGTACAGAAGATGCATATAAATTCTCAGTCAGTCTCTAAATTACCAGATTAATACACGTAAAATTATTACCATACAGCTCCTTTATAACCGACCATGTCACAGACTGTCCAGTGTTGATACGTTACACCTATGACAGTATTTCAGTAAGTTATTCTGGAACAGATACAGCTGTGTACAATGTATCACAGGGCACTCAGAGTTTCTTGTACCAGAAAAGGTAATGATCTCCATCTTCAACAGTTAATCCATCAACACCTACAGAAAGAATAAAGAAAACTGTCATTTATTTATAACTAACAATAAGGAGTGGAATAAATAAGAGTCATATATGTGTGAATATATTAACCCTTTAAAGACGAAGCGTATCTGTTTTATATATAAGGACTCAGTGCGTACCGCGCTGTAAACACTCTCCACTTCGGTTATAAAAACCAATCTCTTAATGTTTTATAAGGCAAAAGTTGCTGTTTGTTCTGAGATCCATACAAAACACATAAACGCAATGTGGGCACCACATAGAATTTTTTAATGTTAAACCTGGTGGTACGTAAAGTTACCACTAGGCTTTTAAAGGTTAATACACACTTGTTGTTTTGTCTTTAAGTATATTAACAAGTAACATAAAATAGGAGCAGATGATGTCAAAAATCAGCAGCAGTGGAAGACACATGATGAGTCAGTATCTGAATATGTACCTTTGACAAGAGTGGTTGCTCAACATACCTCCAGATGACATCAGTGATTGCATGCTCTCATTTTTGAACTTTAATGTCTTAACATAGGTGTTGTGACTGGAGTTCATATTTACGATGATGTAAGGTAAAGTTTCCACAGACAAGAATTTTTGTTTGCATGGTGAGATGTTGTAGCAGGCAGTGAACAGAAGAAAATGATACACAGGTATCAACCTACAGTAAGCTGGTTACACAGAACAGTTGATAGGTGGCATGGCAATCATATCAGTGTACAGCAATGCAAAAAACCATATTCAGGGATGTTAAAATAATGATAAATATAACTGCCTTTCCAGAAATTCCCATGGCCATAGTATGCATATTCCATGAAACCATGATACAAGTGTCACTCAAAGGTTAGACTGTACAAGAGTGAATCACACTGAAATGAGGATGATGCTGACAACTACCCATTGTTGCTGAAATTTCAGCAGGTTTTATGCTAGTATAATGTGACAAGGAAATTCATAATTTGTATTCTTGAATCTAAGGTGGTCAAATCACAGTTACTTGCACATGGGATGGTGTGGTGAAAAAAAGAAAGGCAAACAGAATTTTTGTGGAAAAGGTTGTTGGAAAACAGTCAGCTGCAAAATCAGGGAGGATAATATTAACATGTATCTTAAGAAGATTCATCATTGGGATATCAGGTAGTTCAAAAAAATGGCCAGTGGCACTCTTTTGTGTTATCAGTGCCCAACCGTCAGATTTCCTTCACACAGAACATAGTTGTTATGGCTGTACTGCATACTAGCTCATGTCTTCAATGAAACAAAGAAAATAAAAATATCTTACAAAATATGCCCAGAGGTGCATTAAAATTATTCATGGGGTTAGTTTATGTGTGTCATTAACAATACCACTACAAAGAGAATTATATAAAATGAAAGTGATATACTAATGATATAAAAATTCCACCACAACATATACTCAGAGCACAAGTAAGTTATATGATTTTATTACTAAATTATACAATTTTATTATGCAGTCAGCTAGCTCAACCACATAAAAGTATAACTTCAGATATTAATGTTATGGATAAAATTACAACCTGCAGATAAATAGACTTCTTGGTCAGAATTTCTACACACGTCTGCTACAACCGGTGATTACACCACAGGACTGAAAACTCACACTGCCACCATGCTACCCATTTATTTTAATATTTATTTTAATCATCATTTTGATCGTCAACTAATTGGATAACGTTTTTAACAATAAGACATACAGTTACATTTAGCCATAATTTTAATCATATACATTATATATGTGTATATATATATAACATTATGTACATTAACATAAAAATTGTAGCAAGGTGAGCTTATTCTTGATTTTATCTTATTTTATACATGTTGTATACTGCCTCTTTAGTTTACTACACAGCGTGATGATGGCTTACATATAACCAGAACATGCAGCTGGGTTTTGTTAATGAAGTGTTTATCAATTATGCCAGCTGACATTGTTATTGTTCATGTTTAAAATGCATAATGAGATGAACAATATAAAGATACATAAATATACTGATGTCCACCATCAACTCTTTTCAAAATAACATGTACAAGTACTCCCATTATATTGCACAACACTTCATGCTGTTTTGCTACAGTGCTCTTGTCAACCGCTTTTTTTTACTTCGTTCAGAGATTTAATGCGGTTCTTGTCTTTTTTAAGCACTTGCATTTGTGTTTACTACCACCATTGTGCATTAACTGATGGCTGACTGCAGTCAGTCAGCATGAGCAGCTGATTAGCAGCTTGTCAAGTTGAGTGGGGTTGACCACACTTCTCAAAGAAGAAACCACAATTCACAGCACCATATAACCATAATTTAGTTTTGTGCTTTAAGTTGTACAGTGTGATATAAGTGGTGTCTTGTCTTGTGTCTTTACTGCACTGTGGTTATTTTTTGGATTCTCTTGGCCATAATTATTCATGATGAGTCAAAAATGTGAAAACACATGCTTGAAGAGTCAAAAATATGAAAACACATCCTTCAAGAACTTCTGTGAACTTGCATATGAAAACTCTGTCACTAGCAGTGAAGCTGAATGCCAACAGATGTGAGAATACCAGCTAAATGTTTGCAAAGCATTAGACTTAGCAGCATTGACAGCACAACGTATTTTGTAAAAGGACAAAATCACAGAATGTGGAAAGATAGGAACTAGTGTAAGGGTTTTTAAATTCAGTAGTACACCATGCTTTTCTAATCATTAATCCAATTTCAGTACTGAAATATACCTGATGTTAGGAATTAATTATCACTGAAGAGTAAACGGAGAGTACATATTAGATCTACGAATATCAATTCTTACAGAAAAAGTTCCGTCATCTAGTCGTGTTTTGTTAAGTGCTCTGTATTTCCAGAACCAATTAAGAACACTAAGTGAGGAGTTCCTGTACTTATATTTTTTAAAGATGTAGTCATTACATCTGCGCAAAGGTGTGTTTATTTCTGAGGGGGGGGGGGGTGATATCTGAGAAACGTGCCGTTCTCCATATGTAATCATCCTCTTGTTTCGTTCAGCTTAAGTTCTAGAGCATCATTAACTAGACTAATAACTGTATTTCCCATTATTGCTTACCAACAGGTGTGATGAGATTGTTTCCTGGTGGTTTCTCAGGTTCAGGCAGTGCTGGCAACTGATACAACAGCCAGTAATGGTACTGTGCTGGCTCTTCCTTGTGGTTGCCTATGGTGTGTACATAATGTCCATTTGGCCACTCAGTTGCCTCAAAGCTGCAAGTACATTATAATTAACTAAGGAAGGACTGCCCAACATTTGAAAGCAGGAGGATCATGTCTTAAACTTCCAAAAAATTTCACAGGCCCCCACAAGCTTATAGCTGAAATCCAAGTGTCTGTTAACATAATATGTAATGACAATAAACATTTTATTCATCACAACAGAGAATAACAGAGGAAACCAAGATGTGACTGAAGGATCAAATCTTGCTGCAAGACTACGTGGATTCACACAGCCAGTAGAATAGCCCCCTGTGTGACACCCAGGTGTTTGTGGCCCACAGGTTTAGAAACACTGGCCTCAGGTATTTGAGATGGGATTGTCTTAGTCAATCACCCAAATTAATGATCCCTACTTCTGTTCTGCGTCAACCCAAAACACAAATTAAAGAGGGACAGATGAATACAAACTCACCTGTTGCCGCTAGACCATATGTCTGATCCCTTTTTGTTCATTTTACTTCAAAATTCTCATTAGAAACAGTTAAGTCAATCGCATATTATTGCTAAGGTGCATATGCTTTTAGCCACAGTACACTGTAGTAGCTATAGAATTCAACCTTCAAAAGCCAGAGCTAGAGGTGGACAGTTCACAGTTTTGCTTGCAGGATCTTCAGTTCTGGGACTCAGTGGTCAAGATCTGGCTTGGCATCCAATTACTGCTTTGGGGTGATGCAAAAGTGAAGTAGGAAACACTAATTTTGGGGAAAAAATAGGAAAACTGTCTCTTGAATAATACACATGCACTTTTTCCACCTTCAACTCTGTGCAAAGGAAAGTAAGTTGCAGATGGCTATGATAACACCTGGAAGTTCAGTGGACATCACAGATAATGAAAACATCTTCTAGTCCCAGGAGATTTAAGTCTCCTGGGATGTTATATCATTTAGGGTGGTAAAAAGGTGCAGGAAAACGTTCCTCCCAAATGTCAGTAACCATTTACCAGTCGACATGACACAACTTCCCAGATGACTTGCATCTTCATCAATAATGCTGCGAGATCTTCAAATGTCACATCTTTTAGACTAGTTTAAAGAAATGTTTTATGAAACAGTTAGCATGAATCTGTTTACACTTATTTCTTGCAGGGCACTTTCTTTAAGGTAAAAACCACCACAGACAGGTAATATTAAGGCATGCATAAAATACAGTGTGTGCTATTTAATACAAAACAAAATTTGACACTTGAGAGATTGTAACCAATATAATTCAGCACTTGTCAAGCATAACAATGTGTTACAAACGTGTGTTTAAACATTTTGCCATGCTGTAACATTCTTAAAAGTAGCTAGAGGACTGATTCTTAACCCTTCCACTGCCACATTTTACAAGCACTGATAGGTTGCTGTAGCCAGATTTATTAATTTCCTTATTTATTTACATACACTTTCAACTCCAGTGGAATACTCTCGGTTTTAACGCACTGCATTATGACTGTTTTTTCATGTTGATCCTGAGTGACCATTGCTTATATAGGCTAATTATTTATACCCTAACCACTGTGACCTTAAAGATGGAGTCAGCATACTCCTCTGAGCTGCTGACAACACAGCCCACTTCCAAATAGTATCAATACAAAAGAATAGTATCTACATCAACAGTGAACCACTGTGAAAGTCTTACACATCATTTTCCTTCTTGTATCATCAGTAGAATCACTATTTGAACAAGACTGCAAATGGCATTGTCTGTGACATACTACACATCCTTGCCAAGAAATTCTTTGCTTTTAAAATGCCATATGGTTATGAATCATGCATAAATATAATTTAATTCATGATCATAAGAAAAGTATGGCCTTCCCTGAGCTGATTGTCATTAAACTCATAAATGCACACCAGCATTACATTCAGACCTCATACAAAAAATTTCACCCAAACTGAGCAAAAAATGCGGAAGTATGGACAGAAATTCATTCACACTCCTACATCAAGCATGGCTTTCCCTGTGCCAATTTCTATGAAATTAACGATCATTCAGTAAATGTTTTCAGACATCCCTTGGACATAATTTTATCCAAATTAGAAAAAAATATGGAAAACAGTCACATTTTGTTCACACATTTAAGTAAAGTATGGATTTCACTGCATCAATTTTCACCAAATTCACTACTGCTCGATGACATAATGTTCAGTTCTATACCACACTGGTCAAGAAAAATAGCGAGCGCAGCCAAAAAAGAATCATGCCTTTGAGTACAGCATCACTGTCACTGAGCCAATTTTCACAAAACTGAAGTTTTTTCTACAACTTTTTGTAAAGATTTCATGAAATCCAGCAGACATTTTAGTCTACAGATACTAGATCATAGACAAACAGATGGACAGACATACATGGTCTACACATAATGAATGAATGAATGAATGAATGAATGAATGAATGAATGAATGCATGAATGGATGGATGGATGAACATAAGCTGTTCTTTTGTCACTTCTTAAAGAAGGCTTAAAAATTGTTAGAGTCATTTCTGCCTCTTTTCCACAGAAGAATCAATAATCATAATATGTCTCTTTTTCACATCATTTAAAGCTCAGTTTCCCTCAGTTCTTAGTTATTGAAACCTACAGAACTACTTTTTATAATTTATTCATGTTAGATGAAAGAATCAAAACTGTCAATATGAAATCTTATGTTATTTACTCATTTATTTATTTATTAGTTTATTTAATGATGTTGCCTATATTTAAGCCAGCTGGTTAATGTTCAAATGCTGGATCTGACAGTAAAGTTTACACAGCATGAAGCAAAAATCTGAAGAAGCTATTAATAAATATGTTCAGGGTTAAGATGTTAGACACTTTGGTGGTGCATATAACCAAGTATACTTTAAAGCAGGGGCGCACCCAAGTCAGGGGCTGCCAGGCTGCTGCCCCTCAAACCCCAAAACCAAAATTTAAAAACAAAGATTTTGTAGACATGGTGACATAAAAAATGTTATTTGATTTACCCTCCAGCCAAAATCAGCCACTGAAATTGGCTGATTACTAGGACATTATAATTTTGAAAAATAAATTAATAAAATTTAAAGAAGACAAGAACATAGGACACTGTGACTGAGTCATGGAACATTTCATTATATTTGTATGTACATAAATGCAGTGGTATGTTACAGTACTACTTGAACATGATTCTTATAACATAATTTTTAAAATCAAACAAAACAGCCCCTCCAAGGTGAAAAATTCTGGATGCACACCTTCAGGCATTAAAAAGAACAAAGGACTCAAACACTCACATATAATGTGGATCCTGCTCTGCAGCAATCTGCATTACATGATAGAAACTTGAATTCCTCCGAGCCATCACATTGATGGTGAAGTTTTCTGTCACATTTGTTCCAACCCATAATGTGTATGTCACAGTTACAGACTCTTCTTCTTTTGGACTTCCTGCAGATGTTGTCCCTTCAGCTGTTAAATTTGAGTCTGCACTTGCCACTGCAGTAGGAGGCACAGTTGTTGTTACAGGTGGCCGCAGTTTTGCAACTGAAATAGGAAAAACATTTCACGCATACAGAATCAAGTAATAAGGCGAAAGTCATTTAGGAAAGTTACAGAACCCTCTCTTAAATCAACAAGTATTTAATATGCAAATTAAGGAGAATAAAAAGGCAAAAATCATTCAGACATATCAACATTATGTGAAAGCTTTCTATATCAATTAATATTTAATGCAAACAGAGCACAGTAATATGCATTATGGGAAGGCTTATGTACATGAAGAAATACATTATGAATTCTGAGACAAGTAATGCCTACACAGTAGGACCACTTTAGCTGTTAGAACAGTGGCATGAAAATACTTAAATGTTGCATGATTTGCTATTCCTATTTTAGGTATCATTTAAATCCTAGTAGGATTATTTACAAAAAACAAAGATGAGTATTTCAACTTACAGATCAGAGCCTATAAAAAGCACAGTGGTAACTCCACTTACCACCCACTCTAACATTTAAAAAATTCAGAATTTGGCACAAACAATTAATTAATTGACTTGCAAGTATTTTCTTAACCATCTTCCTATTCAGTGGCTACATGGAGAAAGTTTCCTACAGTTAAAGCTTTGGGGTGTGAAACTGACCACTCACCTATGTATAATGCTGATGTAAGGAATGTGTGGAGCTACACCTCCACTTCCACATATACATTCATGGCGTCCAGAGTAATACCTTCACCTTTTATTTTCCTGAAAAGTACTGGGCTATTAAGTATTAATAATGGGGACAGAGCTCCTTCTATAATGTAGGAACTGAATCTTTAAATGTTATTTAGAAGAATTACATGCTTCACAATACTGAAACAATTTGGAAGTCTTTAAAATTTATTTTCAGCATTGAAGCCATGAGATACTGAAATTTAAGCATCTGTATATACAGATATATATCTTTGAACACAATATTTCAGGGCCTTCTAATTCAGGCCTTAACCCAATCACCCATCATGTTCCAAGGCTATGCATAAATAAAATTGCAGACACAGTGAAAGACCAAACAACTTCAACATGACAACTCATTGAACTCACTCAATGTAGCCTAGCCCTTTGACCATTAATTTACTGTTTACCTGAGCACTGTGCTATACATATGTAATGTAAGACATAAAGGAGACAATGGTGTAAATTTCTTTTTCAGCCTCCTTTTATCCTTTTGACAGACTTGATATCCACAATATGTTGTAATCAGTTCACAATTCAAAATAAATATGTGGTTTCAAAGTGTTTAAAGTGCTCAAGGGGGCATTTTCAAATTGACATGTGTCAAAACTGTACAATTTTCTGTAATCTGACTGGAATATTACAGGTGTCTTCTGTTTCCAGTAACTTACCTGTTAAGGCTGGAATCCTGAAGAAATCTATGGTATGGCTTCTACAGTACTGACATCACTGAGTAAGTGAAAATATTATAAAGTAGTTAAATTTTAATCTTTGTACTGCATGTGGATTACACATGAGTTGACTGTCATTTATGTGGAAGTATAAAAGAAAGAACAATAATGCATAACTGTATACCACATACATGTATAATGCTTTGCGTTTCTACGACAGGTAATCTAAAAATTTCCTAATTATTCCAGAGTACTGCACTTACTACTGGCTGTAAAAGTACCAGATGTGTTACTGCCACCACAGTTGAGGTCTCTGACAGAGCTCAGATGCCGTGGACCCAAGCCAAGTATAACTTCAGTAGTAGTGAAGACATCACCAAATGAGCCATCAGGTGCCTGACGTGACACCAAGTAGTTTATGGCACTGCTGCGATTCCACTGAATTGGGCCACTGTTACCACCATTACTTGACAGCTCACTGTCTACAGCCTCCAAAGCCTGCAGCAGAAATGGTGATGCAGAAATACAGACTGCACTTTATCTGCCATTAAATGAAAATTTTATGAAATTATGATTACGAGGCCTTTGTGTGGGCCCACAAATTGGCTGCTGCTTGCACATGGTGTGGCCTTTCATATCTAAAGTATCCATAATAATCATCACAGACCATCAGCATTAGCAACCATCAGCATGTGCATGAGGAAATCAAATAATAAAAACACAAAAAACTATAAACTCATTATAAATGACTGCCACAATCCAGTCACATGGTGCAGAAGATCCACCAACATACCTTCTGTAAGTAACAAGTGAAAATAAAATGGCAGGGATAATGAAAACTGTTATGGGAAGACACATTATTGCCAAAGATGGGCCAGCATTGCCTGTCAAGAGTATCACCTGACATTTCCATGCTAAGTATCACACAGAAACTGGTTAAGAGAAGAATATCACAAAGACTGCTATATTCATTCATTCACACATTACTCTCCAGAGCAGTGGTTCCTTAACATTTTCACTCCACAAACCCTTCACAAATAACCTTAACAAAAAAGTTACATAGTTTTCTAAAATCTGTTACCACACATCACTCATGACGCTAAAAACTGGCTGTCATGTCATGCCTAACTCAAAAGTTTTCATGCCTGCCATGTTGTTACAACTGATGGCAGATACTTACCAAGTATGGCATTCAAGTGGTACCCTATACCATTAACTGTGTACCAAGTTTTATATTGAAAATGTAAACCACAGTGATGTTATCAATTTGTTTAATTTTCTTATGGAAGATAGTATGTTAAGAACCTGTCTTTTAACAATGTCAGAAGTTACAACTGACTGTAACGTGTTTTAAAAAGAACTGAAATTTGATTCCAGATTCTAATAAGCCCCACATAAATATCATTGACATACCTGTACAGCCAGTGCCGTGCTATGTAGGTTACCAAAGCTGCCATCCACATGCTGTTCTTCTGCCAACTTGACACTTGGATTCTTCATGTAATGATCCAAATTTCGGTTCCGGTGGTCACGCACGACACAGTTTAGAGCCAGCAATACCATTGACAATGTATCTGCAAGTTACATAACAGAACACACTCGCTTACGGAACTGATGACAGTCCATGAAATGAAGAACACGCAAACGCATTGATCACCTGCCTCTGATTGTTTACAACTGATCAAGAGGAGTGCATAACTTAGGAGTCAGCTGATGTGAAGTAAGTTGCTAAGAAGTGCACTCACTATGCACATATAGTAAAATGTTGGATGGTGCCATGCTTTTGCATATAACTTATGTTTAGAAATATTTTGTTATTAGGTGGAGTACCAGCTAATAACAAAAATATAACTGTTCTGTTCGCTGTTTTCTTAAACAAATCCAATAAAGAACACCTAAAGATATGTTTACCCCACACTGTTGTCAATACGTATGGTAGTCATAGCTATTAAGGCAGGGTATGGTATATTTTCCAGACGTTATTTAAATCTTTACTGACAATCTCATATTCATACACTATTAGCAAAGTGTAATTTCTTAGTTTAAGGGTTAGTCCTCCTGTAAAGTATTAGCCATTATACATTGAGATATTGACAAAGAAAGCAACCATATCCTTAGTGAAGGAGTACTTCTCATTTATTGTCCCTCTGTACTATGCCCAAGACAGAACTTCTTTCTACTTCATCACACATAAACATCTTTTAACCTCATGTGATGCTAAATAACCTCTGCAGATAATACAGCATCATTAAATAATCCATAAATGTATACCATCCTAAACTAGGACTACAGCAAATGACAGAAAATGGGCACTTCATAAAATAGTGTTGTGTTTCACACAGATGAGAATAATCTACACAGCTGCTTGAGGAGCTTGTAGATACATCAAGCCTGTTTGTGGTGTATATATAGTTCAGGACTCATAATGCGAGATTTCAGGATGAGGAAGCAGGGCCAAAAGGGACGATAAAGGAAGCTAGGGGTATGAAGTCAGTACATGTTTGAATTTACAGTCGGTCATAAAAACACAGGTTGCCAGTTTTGTTTCTTATTCCTGTTAGCTGGAAGATGTGGATGAAGGGCATAAATTTTCACAACATGGCTGGAAGGACTTCTTCTTCCTTGAAAACTATAATAGCATTACAATTAACAAAACGAGTTTCGGCTTACCAACATTGTGATCACTTGCTGCCTCAACTATGTCTAAAAGCCTTCTTATTTGCCGCTTCCTGACATGCGCCCCCGAGCTGCATACAGCTAAAGATGAGAATGCAAATTCAAAATCCTGTTCTGCCTCGTGGTGTTGAAGTGATCCTAGAAGAAAATAATGAACAAATTAATTCTTCATTTCTGCATTATTCCTCAGCCAATATGTTATTTGCTATGAAGAACAAGCCATTTGCACGCCATGCAACATAATTCCTACATGATTCAGTAAAGGCCTGTATCAAAAGATGATTTTCTATGCTGAGTTATCATGGACATTACTGTCTGCCATACATTTAATATTATAAATATCATGGGATTTCCTTTACTGCTATTTCCAGGCGACTGTCATTAACCTGATAAGATTCTTCATGAAATTTCAGGTTCTCACAGCAGTGTGGATGAAAATTTAAATCTTCTCCAAGTAGACTTGAATCTTCAAGACATCCTGTATTTTTTTATTACTGACAGCAGTCATAAACTGAAACTTGTGAACCCCCAACTTTTGTGCTAATCACTGTACCATACTGATAAAAACCACCATATGATGGAAGAACACCTAATTCTCAAAACATTGTGCAAATTAGTGCAGAACTTTGAACAGACCCTGCATAGTTTCCTGCACACAGGCTTTCATTGTTTTGTACAAACATAGAGAATAAAAACTGGCAAAATGATGGCCTCTGTAAAAAAAACCCTCTGATGTTAAACAAGACCGTAGCATGGTCACCTGTTGCACACCTAAAGACAAGCACAGCACACAGGTTCAAAACCTTGGAAAGGAAACACTAATTTCAGCAAGCAACACAAAAAGAAATTATAAGTTAATGACTGAAATCCACCTCAGGCATAGCACAGCGTCCATTATAGTTGCCAGATAATTTCTTCATTGTGTGGTGTTTATGCAAAGGCACAATTTTACTTCTAACTTTGAATGACAATTCACTTTCACAATTACGTTATTTGTGTCATCTTTTCAAATTGAGAAAATTTTAATAAGATCATGCTTGTAGCATATACTGTCATGAATAATGTTTTTTTAGTGACTTCATGTGCACCCTTTGAACTCACCAATAAGATCATGGCCGTGGAACTGCCTTGGATCTCGACAGATGGCATTCAGGGCAAGTGTGTACTGTGCAAGCCGACCTGGAGTCATCGCTGAGTCATGATGGCTGAAACAACAATTATTTCACAAGAAATACTATTACATTAATAATACTACACATATTACATATATGCTGACAACAGTGCTAACAACCTTGCAAGCCCAGCCTTTGAAAAATTGGCTCTAAAAATGGTGAAAGTATTGCATCAATGAAAAACAATAAGTAAATAAACAAATAAGTAATGACTAATGCATGTTTGAGGTTATCGTACAGAGTACACTGTCTATACCTAAATAAAATTTATAAAATATCAGAACAGTAATAACGACAGAATTCATACTAAACCCCACTAAAATCACATCTTGCAAAGTGCTATGATTATTTTGAAAATGCATGAAGTGAACTGCATTCACACTCATTTAGTACGCAGCAGTGACCATCACTGGCATAGAAGTTACTGCTGAACTTCTGAATGCTTCCCACTACAATATGTTTGAAGGAAATACGCTAACTTATTCAGAAAGATATGTCAGCAAAGGTGAAACACAAAAGTGAGCTCATACTGTATGCTTCAAATAGTGAAACAAGACTGTACTGATAGATGTACCATATAGAAACCTACAGTAAATGACCCTGTTGACAACATATTGACATAACAGACAGTACAAACTTATGGATACATTGACATAGTCAACATAGGTCAGGAAATGGCTAAACTACTGATCAATTTGAAATAAAACTTTGATATAAATGAAACTCAAACTTTACACTACATCTCATTTGCTGGCAGTTTCATGCTACATTAGATTCCTAAACTTCAGAGACAGATTTAAATGCCAACTGTATTTCTTGAGAGCCAGAGTTCTGCTGGCTTAGCAAAGCAATTTAAATTGCTACAAAGCAAACACACACAGGCCAGCACATGGCATGCTAGGCAATTTGCCAGTACTCTGGAGACCAGCATAGGGTCTCTTATAAAGACACAGGATAATTTACTTAACAAGAAAGTGCCATACGAACAAGTCAGGCCAACGCTGAATATGACAGGAAGCTATTACGGCCCAACTGCAAAAACTGAGTGAAAGCTCAGTTGGGCTAGCCCATCTCCTAGCCAAAACTTAAACTAATATCATCCTGAATACACAGCAAGCATGCTTCTGTCAACATTTTTTTGACATTGTACGAATGGAATGAAAATTCAATGCATAAATTCCACACAGTCACAAAGCACTGGACTCTGAACCTACAGTCATATGGCTGACAAGTCTCATTTCCTCAGTCTCAACAGCCAGACACAAGGATGATAAAATTCCACAGAAGTTTCCATCTCTGAGTTTTTTACTTTAAGACTAAGAAGAATACAGCATTAGAGGGAAAACACATGCTGCGCTAAACAGACATGTTAAGTCCACAGATATTTTTTACAATATGACTGTGCAGATGAACTATAGGAATTGGGCATGAACAGGGGCCACTAAAGAAGATAAAAGAGGTGAACATAGAATGTTATAGGTGATGCATAAAAATAGCCTAAGGTTGTATATAGAAAAGTAAGACCAGACTGCTTATTCTGCTTCTTCTCTTTATGATGAGGACCAACCTACCTTAAGGAGGAGACTCTGTGATGCATATCACAATAAACCTGGCACCATAATGTATGTGAGATGTGACATAATCAGTTTGTTGATTAGCATCACTTCATATATATACGTATGCTTT
>BLKM01000587.1:3216918-3246918 GCA_013340265.1 Coptotermes formosanus | reverse complement strand
TATTCACTAACAAACAGCCTTTGGTCACACCGCTGCAACGTTCCTGTCATCCCTACGGAGGCAAGGGAAAAATCAAGCAGTACAGCGACAGCAGGAGAAGTGGATAGCGTCCGTATTTCGGTCACGAACCACAAGTGTCTGCTGGTGCTGTTGATGCGAGTAAGGCAGTGAAGTCATGGGGAGCATCGCTAACCGCCGTCGGCCTCAGGGATGCATGTACGACATCGGCCCGTCACATGGTATCGGCCACAGAGTCGAGATGCGGTTATTCAGTCTTCTACTAAATTCAGCCACTGCGGACGTGGATCGAAGATGTCTGAGAAGGTGCTGGGGAGAACATTTGGACTTGTGACACAGGTGACTAGATAAAAGTGCATAACAATGTCCTTTATGCTCTACACGCAACGGTATCGGTACAATCAGGATATGATTCGGCAGCTTTTTATTATTTTCCATATTTTCCATATTTTTATTATTTTATTATATTTATATTACAGATCACCACACAAATAATTACTGGCAGTTCCACATATACAGCAGACCAAGTATTATTATTTAATGTTTTTATGCAATAGCGACACATGTTCTCCCTGATGATGGGCCGACAGGGTCCGAAACATGTAGCAGTGGAATGTTTTAAAAGATATTATCATGCAAATGTGACAATTAAGTGAAACTGTTGGATCATAAAAAAAACTTCTAAAGGTATTAAGTTCAAACTTGGACCGGACTGTCGCTTATCCAAATTGAGTATTTAGCCAAATCTGTTCACTTTTTCTGGGCCAATAACAGAATACCAATTTGAAAGGAACCCCGACAGCAACTTTCCCAACCAATTCCTACTACGTCACACCTTATCACCTTAATCCAGGTCCTCTGTAACACCAAATATCATTATGGTGGTAAATCAAAGAGGACGAGATGGGGGAGGAATCTGGCACTCACATATGATGTAATTTCTGACATTTTGGTACAAAGCTGCAGGTTGAGATATAGGCATGTTAAGGAGAGTAATATTAAAGTGGGTTTAAAGGAATTGGATAAAAGGATGTGGAATAGTTTCGTGTAAATCACGGTAGGATACAGAAGCGTGAATACTGTCACCAGCCTTCTGGTAACGTAAAAGGTGGAGAATTTCTTGTCTAACTTAACGACTATTAAATTCTTAAACAGTACCTTCCCAATACAATTTTTCATCTCAGTTAATACTCAATAACCTGCAGTGCAGGCCCGATCAACCCTTAGCTCGTGGGCAACATTTTAGACACGACACAGTGTCATATTGTCACTCTCCACTTCGGTTATAAAAACCAGTCTCTTAATGTTTTATAAGGCAAAAGTTGCTGTTTGTTCTGAGATCCGTACAAAACACACAAACGCAATGCGGGCACCACGTAGAATTTTTTAATGTTAAACTTGGTGGTACGTAGTTACCGCTAGGCTTTAAAAGGTTAAAAAGTATCTTTTAACCCTTTCCTTGGCCAAGCCGAGATAAAATATCAACGCAATTTTGAGAAATTATGAGCCGTTTGTGTACGCAGAAATTTTTTTCCCCCATGGCCCAACAGTCCCCAGTGGGCCAGGGCCTCCTCATTATCGAGGCTTCACGATCACACTCAGACACACCACACTCGGTAGGACTCCTCTGGACGAGTGACCAGCCCGTCGCAGAGACCTCTACCTGACAACACATAACAATCACAAGAGACAGACAGCCATGCCCCAGCGAGATTCGAACCCGCAATCCAGCAAGCCAGCGACCGCAGACCCACGCCTTAGACCGCGCGACCACTATGATCGGCACGCAGCCATATATTACACTAATATTTCACTTTGTAAATATGTGCTAAAAATAGCGACACCCTAGCCTATGTTGTGCACTGCATTTCAGTACATTTTTCATATTATTATCATTGTATTTTTATTGCACATGATTTATAAACAAATACACAATTAAATGTATACACATAATTGCGGTGTACCTACTCACTGTCCACTCTGCGCACTGAAATTCAGTTGCCCGTATGCAGACCAAATTTTGCCATATTCTGTGCACTGAAATTCAGTTGCCCGTATGCAGACCAAATTTTGCCATATTCTGTGCACTGAAATTCATTTTCCCGTATGCAGGCCAAGTTTTGCCAAAGTTGCCCGCACCACATAAAAGGTTGGGCAGGCCTGCTGTATCGCATAATGATGCTCCACCACTAGTGCGCAGGGCATGACAAATACTGCAACATCACAGTTCTTTATAATGGCTTGACGTCACTTACTTCAAAAGCTCCTTCCAAGACTTCTTCCATCGTTTGAGGGGGATTGTATGTTGTGGCCAGCACGCGTGGCTGGATTTTAGTAGTATGGCCTGAGGAAGGAAGAAGTTTCTTCCGAAAAGCAGTGTTTTAATTTAATGACGACGGAAAAAGTCTTGGAAGGAGTTTTTGAAGTAAATGACAAATACTGTAGGAGGGAGAGGGTTTATGTTTACACTCTACATAATCACGTAACGGTATGAATTATGACCCACGTTGATGCAATACTGTTCGCTCACAACAAACCAACGAAGAGTAGCCTGAAGTTTGGTAGACGATTCGTGGGACATGCGGTATGTTAAAAGATACCACGACAATATTTCGGTTGCACTCAAAACGGGTACTACGAAATAAGTCAACGCTTTAAATAAGAAGTAATCCTTTCATAAAAGCACTTAGGTATTTTTGCCATGCAAATGCATTTTACGCAGTTGCAAAGACCCATTAGTTATAAAATCGGTATATATAGCACAGTCCACAACCTGTTACTAACAGCTTCCATTTACTGCAGCGAAACTTACATTTCAGTTTCTCACACATCAGTCATCAAAACTTTACAAGCAAGCAAGATCGCTCAAAAGGTAACTTGTATCTAGAAGACAGGGGCCCCCGACAGCGGATTCGGGCCCGGGGAAAGAAAATTTTTGGGCCCCCCCCCCCCCAAAGCAAGGGCGGACCGACAAGGGGAAAAGTCAGAAAACAAAGCAGACAGCGTCGCACGCAAGATGGCCGCTAGCCGCAAGTGTCGTAAACATGACAAATCACTACTTAATTGCATCTGGTGCTACAGAGAACGACAAAAACAAATGCAACACAGTCGGAACGCCGGGCCCCCTTCCGGACGCCATGGTATTTATACGGATGTCACGAAGCTCTTTTAGCTGACGTTTCTAACAATGATGCCCGAAAATAAAGCACAGGACAGAAAATCGTACACTCGTTCTTCGTTACCACGGCTAGGAAGAGGCAGCGCTGTGCACGTGTGACACAAGGAATGTTCCCTGTTCTCCCTGTTTCCTTCTTTGACCAAGGACTATTCACATTTTCCCAAATTCTAATAAACATTCCGGGAACCGGACTACAGTAGGTAATGCGACTAGGCTACGGGCTGGAGATCCGAGGAATCGTGTTTCGATGCCCGACACGACAACGAATTCTTTTCTTGTCCGAATGATCCAGATCGGCTCTGGGACCAACTCAGCCTTCTACGTAATGTGTATAGGGGCGCTTTCCCCCGGGGTAAATGGTCCAGATGATAAATCTGACCATTCGCCACCATCTAGTGCCGGGGTTATGAATGAGTGGAGCTATACCTCTATTCTATCATGTGGATTTACGGCGTGCATAGGGACAACTTGCCCGTTATCGATACCTTTAACTAATGAATATTTCAACGTTTGGCCTATTCTTTGGGAACGGCCGAGCTGTCGGTTTCCATCTCAGCTTCGTCTTGGCATACGGGCCATGGACTGTTGTGGTCTTTATTACAACGTAAAACTTCAAAACCGTCCACGTGCTTAACTAAGTACCATGGCATACAGGCCGAGCATAAAATGGATGTAAAACTTTATGCATAAGTTGACATTACACGCTCGTGAGTAGTCATATTGACGCTCCGGCCGCTTACACCTGGGGAAAACAGCCCTGAATACCCCCTAGATAAATGCCTGGGTGGATAAGGAACAAGTATAGGGGGTCAGGAGAGATAACAAAATTATATGAAATACGGTTGGAAATGCAGCACAGTGGAGTTAAAATGGAAGACCTAGCTTTAAAGGGGAAGTTAATACTAACGCATATACTCATGAAGTAGGATACAAGAGTGTAAAATGGATGCACTTGGCTCTGGACAGAGTCAAGAGGCGGGCTTGTGATGAACCTCTGGGTTACCTACTAAGTAATTCATTGCGCAGCTGAACAGCTATCAGCTTTTGAAGGAGAACTTTACTGCATGGAGTTGCGGACTGAATCCCTTCAGTGCACACCGCAATATTAAGCTTAGCCGAGATCGAATCCCTCGAGAGGACGCCGTTCTTTTATAGACAGGAAACTAATGCGAATGCAAATGTAATAGGGTCAGAGGGCACCGATCATGACAATTAAATATATGGACAGACAGACAGGATCTGCGTTCATTTTATGTATTTCACATAAATAATGCCTGAAGGCATAATACTTTTATTTAATTGCAATTTTTTTGTGGTAATGAATTTAGTGTCAAATCAGCACCTGACATAAGCTACAACAAGCTCTAAAGTCACATCACTTTCTTGAGCTATTTCAGTTATAATACAGCACATCACATGCGCGACAGAGAAGGCAGCTATGTGCAAACTGTGGTGTGTCACACAGAACAGGAAAGCACATTACAGTGCCGCTCCAAGCAGATTTCGCCTTATCATTCAGCACGTCATTGCATTTCACTGCCGGTACGAAAGCAATGCCTGTCTATTGCCGTGCTATCTTTTACACAACCCGTGTCGATCAGCACCATCTATTGTAGGGACTAGATAACTTGCTAGCCGAGCTCTCTAACACTGTACATAGCTGCAGTGGGCACGACATGGCGCTGCTAGCATCACCACGGAACAGCCAGGTAACATTATGCCTGAGGTCTTCGCTGAGTTGTTATGCAGCGTTGATTGTTAGTCACCGACGTTTCGGGACAGCCTATCGGCCCCGTCTTCAAGGATACGGTACACATACGGTACCTTCAAATCACGAACGCTTTCAGAGGTTAAAAATTACAAAGAGAGGGACAGTGCGAATTTTTAACGTAATTAGTAAATATAAATGGTATATTGTCCCTTACACGCAAAGAAGGAACATTGGAACGGGAAGTTTCAGAATCACGGAATCTTAAACTCGTCACTATATGAAGGTAAACGGTCAACGTCAAGTCCTGGACGCTTGAACCCCGAGGAAAACCCACCCCCTTCCCGGTACAAATTAAATAGGAAGACGGGTGGGACTCAGAGACCGTCTGAACGCTTCGGAACAGAGAAAAGTCTCTTGCCTCTGCCCGAAATCGAACCACGATCCCTCGGTTGCCTAGCCTACTCACTGTACTGATTATGCTATGCCGGATCCACGTTGCAGGAAGCGAGACGTTCTGCGTGTATCACGCTTTTCCTTAATAAGCACTGAGAAGAATACTTTCCTCAATAAAATTTCGACCGACACATAATTTTCGCGGATAATCCCATCACCCGGAACACGTCGTTCTGCCACTACGCATTCAAAGTTAATGGCGCTTCCCGCGTAAAGTATTTTCTGTCGAAACCGTGTATATGGACACTTTCATCTCTTGTGTTCATCAAGGACCTGCGCAGTGGCATAAGCAGGCCTGAATTTCTGACAGCCTACATTCGTAAAGTTCACTAACAGCCGGATTCTGATTTAGTTGTCGTTCTAAAAACACACGCACGCACGCACGCACGCATATATATTTATATATATATATAACTGAACTGCAAAATAACCTATCTGGTTACTCTCTCTGTGCATGCAGAGGCATTAGAACGAAGGTGCACACAAGATAGTACAAAAAATTAAATCAACATCTGTCCAAACACAACTAAATTCTATTTATTATATGGAACTACATGTTTCGACTTAAGTCAGGTCACCCTCAGGTTCACAAGTGGTCTTTAAAACATATTGAGGAAAAAATATAATCATGTAAGTCTGTAAAACACAATTAAAATGATTAGAATGTTTAAAATTGTCATGGTCATAAAGAGGAACAATATGTGTGGACAGTTGTCCTGCCACAACTGTTACAAATACAATTTTAATAATTTTAACTGTGTTTTACGGACTTACATAATGTAAATTTCTTTCTCAGTATGTTTTAATGGCCAATTGTGGACCTGAGAACGACCTAAGTTAGGTCCAAACATGTAGTATTATATAATAAATATAATTTGGTTGTGTTTGGGCAGATATTGATTTAATTTTTTGTACTATTAACAATAAAATGGGATGACATTATTTAAAATTTCGCACAAAATATTTTTGTCAGAACTTCTTGTTTACAAAAATCGTAAAACTGTTTAAGTCACAAAATATGTTTATGTGATAATGACGTCATCCATCGGTACAACAACACTGTATGCATCGAACCCCCTACTAGTACTGGTCAAATTAACCCTTTAAAGACGAAGCGTATCTGTTTTATATAAGGACTCAGTGCGTACCGCGCTGTAAACACACTCCACTTCGGTTATAAAAACCAGTCTCCTAATGTTTTGTAAGGCAAAAGTTGCTGTTTGTTCTGAGATCCGTACAGAACACATATACGCAATGTGGACACCACGCAGAATTTTTTAATGTTAAACCTGATGGTATGTGAAGTTACCTCTAGGCTTTAATAGGTTAAACTTACAGTATACTCGTATACCCTTTTGGAATCCTGGTCAGTCCCGCGTCACCACAGATTTCTCTCAGTGACTGTTTTATTTCCCTTTGTGTCTCGTCGAATTCAGGGCTTCATTGTCTTTGTGCCATGCGTTACCATCACATCCTTCTCTTTCCCTCCGCGTTACAATTTCCTGTCTATCTCTTCCTCAGTATCGATCGCATAGTCGCAGCGGTGGCGACAGAATACGACGGCATCCAAGCGTCGCGACGCGGCACAAAGCCCCTACTACCTGACGCCGCCCGGTTAAATATAAAACCTCGATTTACAATGAAAGACACACTGTCTTCTAAGTTATGACAATGTTTTGTTTGGTAGGTGGGTACCAATGTATCGGAGGAAAATAATGCTTCCATGTGGTGACTAAAACCAACAAATGCGCGCAAGTTTATGAAAATATATTACAAACGTAGTAATACATCCTACATGTTTCGGCCACTTATGTGGCCATCCTCAGGGGGGTGCGTTACGAAGAATAAGTACGTTGGGATGTTACAAAAGTTATGTAAACCAATGCACATGTAAAATATTAAATATTAAAATTACATGGTTTAAAATATGCATTACAGTTTAAAATACAGATAAAAGTTTTGTGATCAATTGTAGTATGTAACTAATGATGTATACAGACAGTATGTATTTCACCATCCAAGCACAGGATTGTTGATGTTACCTTACTGGCCAATCATACTGGACACTTTTGTAACATATCAACGTATTTATTCTTCGTAACGCACCTCCCTGAGGATGGCCACATGAGTGGCAGAAACATGTAGGAGGTATTACTACGTTTATATTATAGTTTCATAAACTTGTGCGCATTTGTTGGTTTTAGTCACCATATGGAACCCGAAAAATCATTGCCGTGTTCACACCAACCCGCTTCCATTCCCTGTGCCGGGCATCACTGAAAGAGTCCGCAACATTCCATCCATCACATGTCGCAAAAGTGCCGACATCAGACTCGCAGTATCGTTCGTTTGTCGCCAAAGCAATTTATAGTTCCTGGGTTGGTCAGTTGTGGGCACTTCTTGCAGTTCGGTAGAATATGGGTTTCGTCTGCAGGGCCTAACATACGTGAAAATTAAAGAGGATGTGGTGTGGTGGACTAGTTTGTTGATGCAGTAAATAAAATACTATTATTGATATGGAAGGTCCTCAGTTGATCTACAGTTTGTCACTTTCGGCCGCTAATCTGTTGCACGTGTGGGCGGTTGGATCGTTGGGTAACGTTAATACGAGAAACAAACCGATAGGAAGTAGCAACAGATAGTTGCCAGATAAAATAATGACCCTACATAATAACGATGGATGATTATTGTTTTAGCCGTCAATAGAAAATTTTGAAGATCCTGTCTCTACAATATATTGACAGCATGATTCCGCTACTTAATATAGGGTAATAAAAGTGGGTTTAGACGTCATTGTCGAAACGTCGGGTCAATGTAATAATTTTATAATTCATGAGCTGCCGCTTTCTCTACCTGAATAATTTAAAAGGGGTTTTACGTGTAATAAGATCAAACGTCGAAAATAGAGTGTACGTTTTGTTTTCCCTTCTGCAATTTTTGAAATGTACGAAATAGCTGTCGTCTTCTGACTGGATTTTATCCCTCAGCTGAATATATCATTGGATAAAAACAAATCAGGTACGTTATACAAGAGGCTACTCCTATTGGCCAGACAAAATGCTAAACGGGTAGGAAATATTGGTTCATAACTGATCTGCTTGGAACCTTCCCCTAAACCAGGAGTGTGTCGTACAATCCCCTTTTGCGAGTATACGTATTTACTGGTGATAAGTTTGCAACATGGCTTGGACCACAGACGTTGACAGTGACATACGATGATCTGTTATGATCAGTTCAGGATGCTGTGGGCATTTTCATCATCATTCCTTTTCCCTATGTCCAATTTCTGATTAGTCTTTTTTCTCTCTTTCTGCTAAAGGTGATTCGAATGGTTCCTCATCTTGCAGTTTTATTTTATGAGGGTCACAAAAGGTGTCGAAACCTGGACATGCCAACACGACGTTTAGGTGTCCTGCGAAATCTTATTTCCTTCATCTCTACCGACCAAACTTTATTACGTTAGAGGCACTTCAGTATCAAAGTCTATAAGCGTAAATCACTTTTGGTATCTCCCATGACCCTATCCATCTTAATCCAGTTCTAATTTCAGCATGAAATTTATTATTTTGCGACTCATATTGGCGGACGACAGCTGTCTAAGGGTGAATAACTGGCGTCTTCACTGCAGTTTGGAAAAGATCTAAACAGACTTTCAAAACTAGTCCTTTTGGAATAAAATCCCACACTGGCGTTGATGTTTATTTTGTTCGCTGACATAAAAAAACGTAATATGACGAAGCTAACAAGCCGTGTAAATACCACACTCGGTACACATAAATTAGCTATTTGTACATTGGCTAATCATAAGCAAGCGTTGATCAGGAAACAGTCTATTACTGACCGTGTGTGCATGGTATGCCCTTCTGGCGCCCTTTTAACATGGAAATACGTAATTTTCAGATATTTATAAAGGTAACAGCCCTATATCTAAAACTGTGTCATCTGAAGAACAAGCGCGTAACTGAATTCACAGTTATAAGGTGAAACAGGCCGATCCCAGTGGCCGCGCGGTCTAAGGCGTAGGTCTGCGGTCAGGCGCTTGCTGGGATTCTGAGTTGGAATCCCACCGGGGGCATAGATGTTTGTCTCTTGTGAGTGTTTGTGTTGTCAGGTAGAGGTCTCTGCGACGGGCCGATCCCTCGTCCTGAGGAGTCCTACCGACTGTGGTGTGTGTCTGAGTGTGATCAAGTGAAAATAAACAACCTCTACACCTACTGTGAGTAGGTAGAAGAGGTCAGGACTACGAAACGAAACAGATTACAGATAAGAAGGAGGAGATGAATGCAATGGATGATAGAAAAGGAAGAAAAGTTATGAGTGATGAAGACACGACATAAATTGGCCGGCGATTAATTTAAACGGACATTTTATAATACAGACATATCAAGAAATGTCCGTACACCTTAATTAAACCTTGGACTATATTGTACAGTTCGTGGCAGTTTATTCCGTGTGATGAACATTCTTTGATATTTGGAAAAGTTACGGCTGTGTTTCATGTGAAGTACACGTTGTACTGTTCAGATATGTTACGGTACAAAGCGAAATTCTCTTAACTTTCACAGGACCTTCAACAGGACGGAGGGAACCTCATCAAGGCTGTTTATTAAAACCAACTAAATACACAGATTAGCATTTACTTTAACACGTACGCATTTAGGAGTCAGCTGATTAGCCTTACAAATTTTATTCAACCACACAGCCG
Organism: Coptotermes formosanus; assembly: GCA_013340265.1. NCBI lineage: Eukaryota > Metazoa > Arthropoda > Insecta > Blattodea > Rhinotermitidae > Coptotermes > Coptotermes formosanus. The sequence continues at coordinate 3,236,853 of BLKM01000587.1, read as the reverse complement.
CATTTGTTTTTAGTAACTTTTCTCTTATATTTTTGTAAGCGTCATTTGTTTTTGCCTGTTGGACATTTATAATCTTAACGTTTTGTATTTCCCGTATATTAAGTTACTACTTATTAAAATTGGACAGGCGAAAAAAAAGCTTACACTTAAAAGAACAGAAGGGGAAAATTACTAAAAACAAATGCGGTTATATGGTTCCAGCAAAATTATAAGATATGCCTCTTTAAAGACGAAGCGTTAACTGTTTTAGTTCAAGACCCAGTTCGTACCGCCCAGTAAATAATTTTCATCTCGGTTATAAAAACCAATCAGTTTATGTTATATAGGGAAGAAGTCGCTGTTTGCTCTGAGATAAATACCAAAGTCATACGTGCAGTGTGGGCAGAATTTACAATTTGGGAACGTTAAACCTCTTGGTGAATGAAATAACCAGTAGGCTGTAAAAGGTTAATCGACTGACACCTAAATATGAGCACACAAAAATAAATATAATCAGGGTAGCTAATTGTATTTTAATAAATACTCGTAGGAACACGATACACGTAAAATACAGAGCACTGTTATCAAGGCTGTGGGTGTGTTTCTTCTCTAAGTATTTTCAGCGGACAGCCAGCTTACTTTCGGCTAGTTTCGGTGGTAAGTTCATAGACTGCTGTGCACAGCTGTACAAACTAATCAGTTTGTTAATATTATGTTACTCGTGCCGTGCATATTCTTTTAAATAATATATCAACCAACATATGTACTTAATAAAAACACATTTAGAAGCAATTATAAAACTCTACATGTTTCGGCACCGGAAGACACAGTACCTAGATGCTATTGGCCTTGTACTTCTTTGTTCTGAATAAATCCCTGACGATGGCACCCCGGTGCCGAAACATGTTGGAGTTTTATATTTGCTTCTAAAAGTATTTTATTCAGTGCATAAAGTGGTTGATATATTAATTAGATAATCATTTTGTTATTATTTAAGCGATATTAGGGAGCTCCAGCCAAACCGACGGACCCAGGTCAGTCAGTAATATTGTGGCTTCCTTCGAATAATTTTCGACCTCCCGCCACTGCACTGTATTATTTTGCTTTCCTCGGTCATACCGACTGAATGTCGAGTCTACATCGAAATACCTCCATTGCCATGAAGATGGCGACAGAAATTTTCTCCGAAATATCAGTGTCAAACTATGCGCCTACCTTGACGTATTCCGTCGTATTGAATTGGATTCACCCCATTTCTTCGAAACTGTAATGTTAACCTATGAAAGTAGATGTTGCCAAAAACCAGGAAACGCTTACCTAATGTATTTGTTTCTGTTCTGCGAAGTTCACGTTGTTGCTTAGTATTCAGAAGATGAAGGAAGATAAAATCGAAGGAACTACAAGTCCAACGCATAGGCCCTCCCCATCCCCCCCCAAAAATAGGCCTTTGACGTACCTACATTTTAAACTTAAAATATTGAGACACGGTGCCGTGAAACCCGGCTCGACATTCAATCGATGTTTCATCTTGCCAAACAAAATTGCTTACCGTGACAGAGAAATTTACTGTAACAGACAAAAAGAAAAAAAAAAGGATTTTCTAGAACCTTGCCACCCGCTCTTTCTGAGTAACGGAAATATAAAACAGGTTGCCTTCAGACAAAATCCTCTTTCCAGCAACTCCTAACTGCTTGCACTACAGTTTTGTGATTCAATATGAAGTTCGGTCATATTAACACACTGTAGCCAAACCTTTCTTTAAAAGCTCATGGTCACTAAGGTAATAAAGAAATTCCCCGCCCCTCCTTTATGGAATGCAAAGGTTCATTGCCGTATATACAACAGACTTCCATTAATCCCTAATCTCAACAAGAAAAATTCAGTCCATGCTGGTCATTCTATTTTTTAAGAACCATTTTATTATTATCGTCCAAAATTCAAGTGACCTCTTTCCCTCAAGTTCTCAGACAAACATTTCAAAAAGGGGCTACAGGTATTTTCGGCTTCATTCAGTCGTTCGGACGGTCCACCCCTATCAAATATTTCCTCTTGAACTGCATTCAAAACGGACTGTCCTAATCTGTCTGCTTACATTTTGCCTGTCTGTTTTCCTTTCTTCTGCCTTTTCTTTCAGAAAACGTATATAAATCCAATCATCATTCTTCTTTCCATTCAACGGATACATCTTAAAACAGTTCATTTCTGCCACTTGTGCTTGCCTTCGTCTCTCTTTGATTAACTTTTTTAACCCGTTCAATTCCAGTGGTTACTACATATACCACCATGTTTAACATTCAAAAATTATACTTTCTGCCCACACAGTAAATCTGCATATTTTGCATGGATCTGGAAACAAAGAGCGACTACCTCCCGGCACAGAATTAATCGATCGGCTTTATAACCCAGAGGAAGTAAGATTACAGTTCAGTTCCCGTATCTTGATACTTGGAAGGTGTTTAAGGAATACGGGGAGGATGGAATGGGCGTTTGCCTGGCCAGTTTATGTGACTCACCAAATACTATCTGTACAAAAGCATTTATCACTTACATTAGAGTGACTGTGTCACCTCCTTATGTTGTAGCGGCCGATGTACTTGGGACTGCTATTATTCACTGACATTTCGTGACATAAAGCAGTTACTATCTTCATACCACGCCGCTCCCTCTCCTTTCGTCTTTCGACAATTCCTCAGCCCGTAAGTTTCAAGATACGAGAACTGAACTGTACTGCGCGGCATGAACTCAATCTTTAAATATAATTCAGGTACATTTTGGTGTTTAAATGGTTAAAGTTCAGTGCGGTTGTTACATGTACCGCCATGCTTAATGCTGAGAAACTCTGTATTATCCCACAGAGTTTATTTAGGTATATGTTACGTACCCACCAGCACGCCCTGTCGTAACGTATGGAGCAGAAACTTGGTCGCTGACATTGGCAGATGAGAATGCCCATAGATCTTTTGAAACAAGAATACTAAGAAAATCTTCGGACCGGTATGGGATAGAGGTGAATGGAGAATATGCTATAATGCAGAATTAACCTTTTAAAGCCTAGCGGTACAATGGAAGTTGCCTGCGAGGTAGGAACTGAATTCTTAAATATAATTTATGGTATTGTTGGGCTTTAACCTTTTAAAGCCTAGCGGTAACTTTACGTACCTCCAGGTTCAATATTCAGTAATTCTCCATAGTGCTCAAATCGCGTTTATGTGTTTTGTACATATCTCGGAACAAACTGAAAATTTTACCGTAAACGTCAGCAACTCATTCGTTTTTTATAACCGAGGTTGAAAGTGTTTACTGCGCGGTACGCACAGAATCTTCATATAAAGCAGATTACGTTTCGTCTTTAAAGGGTTAAAGTTCCTATCAAAAGAAAAGCAGCGGGAAAAGCCCGGGAACATTATAACACAGCAATTCTTTCAGCTCCGCCCACCCGGAATAAAATGTCTCTTCCTTCTACCACGCCTTTCTTATTCGTCAACTCCTCCACTATTTCTTACGTGTTCTATCGCTCTTAGTCTTCAGAGAGTCAAACTCCAGATTTAATATCAAAAAGCAGAGTAATAACTGCCAGTATTTTTACAAAATCTGTGTTTTTTTCTCTCTTGTTTTGCCTTTCGAAATGTAGTTACGAATTCCACACATTAATTAGGAGTTCTGTTGCATTTTGCTCTTTACACGTAGACATGTTCATTCCTTGCCCGAGATAAAGTTCTCGTCAATATCGCGATCTCCTCTGCAGTTAGCTCAGGATTTTAAGGAAAAAAGAACACCAGTTAAGAAGTTAAAGCTCACTACAGAATTTTAAAAATTAGGAACGAGAATTACAATCAATCCCATAATTATATCAAGAGACCTTGCATATTGCTATAACAGAAGTAAATAAAGACAACAACATGGAGGGAAAATTCATAATAATTTCAGGCGTTTTCTTTTCGACCCGCAACAGCAATAAGGTGGGAAACATAGAGAAAGAATGTGCTGCATTTTACAAAGAGTATCATAGGATTTAACATTATCCATACCGTGTAGGTGCTTATATACAATGATATGTATTGATAGCCAAGTCGTACACAAATAATAAAATCCAATACTCAAACACGTTTATACAAACCCCAACAAGTTTCGATGTCTTAATGCAGGGGTATTCAGCCCCCGGCCCGCGGATGTTTCTGTGCTGCCCCCAAGCAAATTTTGAATTTTGAATGTAAAAGTTTAATTCAAGTAAATAAATGTTAAATAAAATTCATTCTGAATTATTTTAACATTTGTACTAGAATTTTAAAAACATTTTTTGGTTTTTATATATGAAATCTCGGTTAACGTCGTAGTAAATACTGCAAGACTATAGTACGGAATATTTGCAGGATAGGGGGAATAAGTAAATGGTAACAAAAATAAATCATAAACCATAAATAAATAAATAAATAAATAAAATAATAAAACTGTCCTATGTATGTTCATGTAGGGAAATATTAGCGGGCATGTCGTGCAATAATATGCAAACTTTACTTTGTAAAATGTGAATGCGGCCCGCGAATCTTTCTGCCATTAAAATGTGGCCCTTGAGCAAGTAAATGTTGAAGACCCCTGCCTTAATGCATCACTTTTGTAAATGCACTGCCTCCTGAAGATGATGCATTAAGGCATCGAAACATGCTGGGATTTGTATAAAGGTGTTTGAGTGTTGGATTTTATCATTTGTGTACGTGTTTGTTATCAACACGTATCACTGTATCAGAGACATACGAATCTTCGACATACCCACATTACACGCAGCATTCAAGATACAAGATAATACTAAAATATTGTCATCCAAAAACAACAATTTTATCGCATAAGGTACTTTACACGGAACGCCATCAGCATGTCATAAATTCATCTCTACGTACAAGAAATTCAGTAAGAATAAAGGCTTTCAAGTATTCAACAAACAGTAATAATGTGTGATATATTAACCAACTCCAACGCCGTGTACACCAGATTTATTCCCATCTAATATTTGAAACTTAAAATTTCATTACGCGGAATCCAACATGTTTCGATGGGCAGCCCATCATAATCAGGGATGACTTGTGTCCCTGATGATGATTGGCTGCCCATCGAAACATGTTGGACTCCGCCTAATGAAATTTTAAGTTTCAAATCTTAAATGGGAATAAATCTGGTGTACACGGTGTTGGAGTTGGCTCGTATATCACACATTGAATTACCAACACAGTATGGAAAATACTGAAACAGTAATAACTTTTCCCTTTACATTTTTATAACGGCCTGAAGATGACTGCAAAATGCGGTCGAAACATGTAGCCGCCAAGTTTATAATAAACACTAAACAAGTTGTGGTGACGGTGCTTCTTATTTTGAATGATATTCCGGTATCACAACGGTATGCATATTATAAAGTAAATATACACGTGGAAAACTTCTTATGCATCAAAAAATATACCCATTTCCTTTTTAATCCCCAAAGGAAATTCGTTCCCTCCCCGCTTGCCAGGAACACACATGTGAAAATTCCTTCACGGGTAAAGGCACTTTGTATTATCCAGTTTTCGAAGACAAATTCAGTGGCAAGTGTGCAGCCTGAGTTTCATAGACACTACAGAAACACACCGCGGTATAAGTCAATTTACACTCGATGTGAGGCAGTTTCAAAAGCAGGATTGTGTCTGCCAGAGGCACAGTCCGGGTCGCCCACGCGTCACTGACGAAACAGTGCAAACGGGGCAGGAAACCTTAGAGTGCAGCCCATGAAAGTCAATTAACAGAGCCAGCCGTTAGTTGAATTTGCTTCACACAATTCAGGCGTGTTCTCTGGTAACGTTTACAGTTGAAGGCTTATAAGTTGCAACTAGTAAGCATTCGAATTTTCAGTTTAACACAAATGCATATTTATTATGGCTTAGCTACATGTTTCGGCCCTATATGGACCATCGTCACACTATTGTGTAAAACTTTTAAAAACACAGGTACAAGCGTACACAAATCAAATGCATATTTTGTGTGCGCTTTTACCTTTGTCTTTAAATGTTGTATACATGAGATTGAGGGTGGTACAAATGAGGGCCGAAACATGTAGCTAAGCCATAGTAACTATACATTTCTGCTAGACTGAAAATTTGAATGGTTATTTGTTGATACCGAACACAAAACGGGACAACAACCATCAAAATAATTATAAGTTGCAGGTGAAGCAGGCGTTAAGGGTGATCAAAACGCAAGTGATACGAAGTCTTCTGCAAGTTTCAAAAGAAAATGGAAGAAACTGGAATTTCAGCACGGCTGGTTTTCAGGGACGAGACGGCACTTCACTTAAGTGGCAAAGTTAGTCGCCACGGCACTTACGTCTCAGTTTCTCAAATCCCGTAACAATACATTCACCATAAAATATACTTCCTTAAGTGGGTATATCGAGTGCAACGTCACTTCACAACATTTATGGCTCTTTCTTCTTGAAGAAAACTCATCCATGAGAACAATACATTCGACATTTTAATTGCCCAGCTTATGTGTACCCTTCATAAAGATTCCTATGGTTCAATCTCCCAGCAATACAGAGCACGGTGATGGATGGAGCGTAGAAGCGAAGGCGACGTCTTTTGATGCTACTGGCCCCCCAGTTCACGGGAACTGATTTATTTTGTGGGTGTATGTGAAGGAGGTTGTGTTTGTGCCATCAAAAATTCGTGAAACAGAAAGCAGAATCACTGAAGCACAGAACACACGACAGTATCCTTATTTTTGTGTGATCCATATTGTTGTTCACATCCTGTCGTCTCGCTTATCGCATAAATCGTAGCCGACTTACTAGTCAACTGATACGATTGTTCTAAGAACGGCTGTATTTGCAACCACATAAAACGACTGTGTTTTACAAGCTCCGGGACACATTTCATGAAGCAAGCATGAATTTTGTGACGCGGTACCTTCATGGCGTGCACGATAGTGAAACAGATCCCATAGTCCTTCTGTTTAACGACAAAAGCTTGGTTTCATTTCAGCGAATCTGTGAACTGTCATAATAACAGGCATTGGTCTGCACAAAATCCCATGTTAACCCACCAAGTGGCATTACATGATGTAAAGTTGGTATATGGTGGGCTACGAGTGCAATTAGAATGACTGTATCTTTTTTTAGATTAAAAATTCTGACAGACACATTATACACGTTGTGTAAGTAGTTTTTAAAAATCTGTCCGGTTATGTGACAACATATGGTCTTGCACGTTAATACATTGCAACAGTTAACATCGCATACGATTCTATGCGTTGTTTAAGGAGTGCTTTAACGACAGAATAATAGGCAGAGAACTGTGACCTACACGTTCGCCAGACTTAAAGCCGTGCTTTCTTCTTACTTGTGGGGCACTTTAAATGCAAGGAACAACGTGTTTCTTAGATGTGACGCATGTCTACAAGACGAAGGCAACAATTTCCAACACCTCCTTCGAACACGGCAAGTGGAAACCTAACATTAACTTCAAGTCATTGAAACGAAACGTATGGACTATAACTCAGGGCAAATTGGAACAGCTACGGTAAGTAACCAACAATATGGGGCAGATAAAATAATGACCCTACAACAGAAGTATGGGAGGAAATGATAATGAACAGACACCTGCTATGTGGCTCGTGGGACCCCTATCAAGGGCCTGCAAGGCTCAAAAACGTTCAGATGTTCTAAATACATCTGATACGTCCTCCAAGAATAAAGGCCACCTTGAACTCGTATGGATTTTTACATTGTTTACTTCGTTTTGAATTGCCCTATATATATTTCAAAGCTAAATACAATTGTCGTACCTCCAAGACTGCAATTTCTTTTATTGTCTTAATTTTGAGAGCGTTTCAAATTGACTTTGGTCACATGATGTACCTCACACATACAATCCAAGGCATGTAACAATCTTGTGATTGTTCTGTATCATACTTCACTGAACTCAGGGCAGATTCGACAATATACCATTCCACTGACTTCTCTTTTTCTTTTAAACGAAACAAAATGAGAAACAACGCTAAAGAATAACGAAAAATGTTAGGTAGTTTTCCTTCTGCTTGAGGTTAACTGTTACTGACGTAAATCTGGTGTGACCTACACAGGACTAAATGACAAGGAAAATTCGATATATCGATTGCTCGAAGAGGCTTGCCTGTTACACAGTATAGGCAGGATAAAGTGACGCGTCGTCATTCTTTGTTTAGGGGTTTTATTGTGAAGCTTTCAACCTTTAATTGAATCTGTCTCAGAAATTAACTGAACTAGTTCCAGGAACCGTAAAACTTAAGGAGTCGATATTGCTTTCACTAATGAAACTTCAAACATCCACACAATTTTAATTATAACAATTACGGGCATTTAAAACGAAAATGACTCCGGACATTAGCGTCTACATTGAGATCTGAAGGCCGGACGACAAAGGATACAGTTTGGTGGCAGAGATTCTATTCCCTGTGGGAAACTTACTTTTACTTCACGGCTACGTGCAGAGCAGGTTCCGACGTTGAACAGTCTACGATCCAATGAGTGTCGAAGTTATTTATGCTCCAGGCTATATTGACCAGAGTTTAGTGGTATAAAACACAGCTAAATTTAGATGTTTCGGCTTTCAATAAGCCATCATGCCGATCCCAGGGGCCGCGCGGTCTAAGGCGTAGGTCTGCGGCCGAGGGCTTGCTGGGATCGTGGGTTCGAATCCTACCAGGGGGCATGGATGTTTGTCTCTTGTGAGTCCTTGTGTTGTCAGGTAGAGGTCTCTGCGACGGGCCGATCTCTCGTCCAGAGGAGTCCTACCGACTGTGGTGTGCGTCTGAGTGTGATCAAGTGAAAATAAACAACCTCGACACCTGCTGTGAGTAGGTAGAAGAGGGAAGGACTACGAAACGAAACGAATAAGCCATCAACAGGTTGTGTATAATAAGAAAACAGAAATTTCATAAAATATTGCGGCTAATTTTTAAACTTCGAAGCAAAAAATATGTGTACAGGCTACACTCTAAAGATGATTAAAGACTTGTATTGTAAAGGAATTTGACTTGAACCTGGAGTTATGTCTTCTTTATAGATCTAGTTTATGGTGCTTGAGTTCCGATGCTAATGGAAGCAACAAAAACTCCACGAAGAAATCCAGAGTTAAATATAAGCCCTCTGAAAAAGATTACTCCCTACCCGAAAGACTTGACTGCAATGTTCAAGTGCAGACCATCTGAAAACAACGCATAAAGCACATTTCTTCTCAAGGGCTTTTCTAAGGTCAAAAAACTCGACGCAGCTGAACTCTTCTTGGTACACCAATTGACGTTCAGTTGTTCATGAAAATTCACCAACTTTTATCGAAAGTTCGTTACCGTTTCCACAATAGGCCGTCACTGATCCTTAACCTGAGCCAAATTAATACAGTTAACACTCTCAAGCCATATTTCTGTAGGATACACTTTAATATTATCCTCCCATACACACATTCTCTTCGCGCTTTTGAGTTAAGAGTACATAAGCTTTCGGACCCTCCTTGATGTGGTAATCATTGAGCAAATCACAGATTTCTTCCTTATTTAGCATTCGTCGCCATAATTCACGCGAAGTAATAGAAGATAGCTAATAAATTATTCGTGGCTGTGGTAAAGCTTCATGCTAACGTGAGACATCAACAAATTCGGAAGGAACGTGCATGCAAAGGGTTAGGAAAAATATAAAATTATACAAATACTTTAACTGTCATTCAGTTCAGAAACTTTCATCTCTGCGCCTGTTATTTAAATACTTAAAGATTAACATTTCAGTTTACCATTTAAAGAGTTAAAGATTAAAATTTCAGTTTACCATTTAATGAGTTAAAGATTAAAATTTCAGTTTATCATTTAAAGAGTTAAAGATTAAAATTTCAGTTTATCATTCAAAGAGTTAAAGATTAAAATTTCAGTTTACCATTTAATGAGTTAAAGATTAAAATTTCAGTTTATCATTTAAAGAGTCAAAGATTAAAATTTCAGTTTATCATTCAAAGAGTTAAAGATTAAAATTTCAGTTTACCATTTAATGAGTTAAAGATTAAAATTTCAGTTTACCATTTAAAGAGTTAAAGATTAAAATTTCAGTTTACCATTTAATGAGTTAAAGATTAAAATTTCAGTTTACCATTTAAAGAGTTAAAGATTAAAATTCAGTTTACCATTCAATGAGTTATAGATTAAAACTTCAGTTTACCATTTAAAGAGTTAAAGATTAAAATTTCCGTTTACCATTTAAAATGCTTGGAGATTAAAATTTCCGCTTGCCATCTAAATAGTTACAAATTAAAATTTAAAACAAAATTTTACTTGCTCACTAGGTCTCACTGCAACATAGACTGAGGGCGTTGGCGGTAACAATGCTGAGCAGGAAGTGTGGGCCTATGATAGGGGGGGGGGGGTAAAGGAAGGAAGGAAACAATTGAATAAACAGGAGCTTCGTCATCTGTCCTTTTCAACAAGCTATGCATGTAAGAGTGATCGAATTAACCCTTTAAAGAAGGAACGTAATCAGTTTTATATAAGGACTCAGTGCGTACCGCGCTGTAAACACTCTCCATCTCGGTTATAAAAACCAATCTCTTAATGTTTTATAAGGCAAAAGTTGCTGTTTGATCCGAGATCCATACAAAACACATAAACGCAATGTCACTACAATGTAGAAATTTTTAATGTTAAACCAGGTGCTACGTGAAGTACCCGCTAGGCTTTAAAAGGTTAAGGAGGCTGCAAATGGCTGCACAGATGCCACGCACGGTAATAACAGAAATGCATAAAAAGTTTAGTCGAAATACCTGAACGGAAGAGACCACACTAAAAACCTAAGCGTAGACTGGGTGATATTACTAAAGTGGAACTTCCAACTCGGATTAGACTCAACTGGATCGGGATAAGAAAAACTGGCAGATTTTTTGTGTGGTAATTAAATGCTGGTTTCTATAAAAAGCACACAAGTACTGACCAGCTGGATAATCATAACTTCTTATGAGTGACCCTGCTCCACAAGAGTTCGTTACAATTTGCTAGAATTCTGTGGTTTGTGGTACTAACAGGCAATGTCATAAATATACGAGGACGCTAAGTCTGTGGCACATTTTATTGTAGGACGCGAAAATTAATTACTTGCACAATGCCATGTAATGGAACTCTGGAACAGCACGCTAAACTGCGTTCCTTAATTCAGACCAACAAAATTCATGCAACTTACATGTTCTAATTTTTAGGGAACTTCAGGCTACGATATAATAGTATCGTATTTCACACATTTTGGTGACTGAAGTGGCGTTAAAACCAGCGCATATAAAATAATTTATAAGACGCGGGAGAGAGATTACGTCACTTGCCACTTAACTCGACGGTTGAATGAAGCGCAAGAGACAGAAATTGTGTGGGGTAGTGAGAGCATCAAGGACACAAGTCGCATGAATTTCAGATGGTAATCAAATATATAATAGTTTAAATGCCATGTCACATAATTTAAATGAGTTTTAGGCGCGTTCACAAAATTCTGAAAAGCGACTATTACCTTCGTTAAGTCTGTCCGTCCGTCCATATGGAACAACACAGCTACCACTGGACGGATTTTCATGAAATGCGATATTTGAGAATTTTCGAAAAATCTATCGGGAAAATTCAAGTTTCATTGTAATATGACAAGAATAACGGGTACTTTACATGAAGACCTATGTACATTTATGATGGTACCTCGCTGAATTCTTTTTAAAATGAGACATGTTTCAGACATAAGTTGTTGGGAAAATCACACTCAGAATATGAAATGCTTACTGTTTTTCCACGGCAACAACGGTTACGCGAACAAGCCTCAATGTTACGTTATAAGCACATTTTTGTCTTGTTATTAAAAACGTAGCTTCTGGTTTCTATGAGATACAACTCATAAACACCTGTCCTCCATCATTCAAGGACAAGGAATTCTTACATTTACAGAATTTTAAAAGCCCCATTTTAATAGGGTAAATAAAAAAGGGTCAAATTAAGATTGACCATGTGCACGCCATGAAGGTGCATGGGTCAGTGTATGTACGTATGCTCCACCCATTCTTGACCTTGACACCAGATGGAGGAGACTGGTCAACTTCATGGGCCGGCCGCTTTAGCCCGGGGATGAAGTACCGGTCCCAACCGAAAACAAAGACTCGTTGGGACCCAGAGCTTGTGTGGAAGCTTTCCTGCAGAGAAAAATCTGTCGCTGTTGTCTGGAATCGACCCAGAACTCCTCGTGCTTTCAGCCCACAGCCCCACCACTATACCGGCTAATTACAGGCTAAGTAATGTATTTAAATTTTGGCTCAGAAGAGCAACATGTTTCTTTCCTGTTAATGTATGATAAATCTGGCCGGTGTTACATTTGGATGCCGATCCCATTGGCCGCGCGTTCTAAGGCGTAGGTCTGCGGCCGAGCGCTTGCTGGGATCGTGGGTTCGAATCCCACCAGGGGTATATAGATGTTTGTCTTGTATAGTGTTTGTGTTGTCAGGTAGAAGCCTCTGCGATGGGCCGATCCCTCGTCCAGAGGAGTCCTACCGACTGTGGTGTGTGTCTGAGTGTGATCACGTGAAAATAAAACAACCTCGACTCCTACTCAGGGGAGGTAGAAGAGGGAAGGACTACGAAATGAAACGATTACATTTAAGTAATAGATAATTCATTCTCATTAATTTCTTCTTCCTTCTGCATTCGGCAAAAAGTGCAAATAGGATTACTCACTGTTACTTTCTTCCTAAGTGTCCTCAGCAAACTTCTTCATCCCCTCTCAGTCATGATTTTTATAGTGTAAGCTTCACAACCATAACAAACAAACAAACAAACAAACAAACAAACAAACAAACAACTATCCTTAGGGTCCCTCAATACTAGCTAAAAAGACAAATAATTCTGAACCGAATCTATTTTACTTTTAGCTTCTCTGTGACTGTAACTCTAGTCTGTTGCTGTTCGTATCCAAATATCTTGAAGCACATTTGAAAGGAATTATTACCAAATGCAATACGTAGATTTGTCATACATTATGAAAAAAATTGTAATAAATATTGTTATATTTACGAGTTCACTTGCAGTGTAGATCCCATAAAGCTGCATTTCTATAAGGAAATGGGTTTCTACAATATTTGTAGTAGTAGTGGTAGTAGCATTAGTATTATTATTAGTAGCAGTAACATCACATGTAGTAGTAGTAGCAGCAGCAGCAGCATTATCTCTTGTTGTAGAAGTAGTAGTAGTAGTAGTAGTAGTAGTAGTAGTAGTAGGTGTACTAAAAGAACGTAATGTAGTATATGAAAAATGCGGTTTTCTACAGCCTTCTGCACCTTTTTCTTAGATCCAAATATTTCCCTCAGCATCCTGTTCTCAAATACATTCAAACTACATTATTACCCGAAGGTGAGAGACAAAAAGAAAGAATAAATTTGTAGATTTTTTACACTTAAATCTTTGCATGTTCAGAGAGGATTCCAAAAGGTAACAAACAATCAAAGGCGTACGCGGTGGCGCATTTGGTTGAGGTACTGCATAATAAGCCGGAAAGCCGCGGGTTCAACTCCCGATGGCTTCATTGGAATTTTTCGTTTCGTTTCGCAGTCCTCACCTCTTCTGCCTACTCACAGCAGGTGTCGAGGTTGTTTACTTTCACTTGATCACACCCAGACACACACCACAGTCGGTAGGACTCCTCTGGACGAGGGATCGGCCCGTCGCAGAGACCTCTACCTGACAACACAAACACCCACAAGAGACAAACATCCATGCCCCCTGTGGGATTCGAACCCACGATCCCAGCAAGCGTTCGGCCGCAGACCTACGCCTTAGACCGCGCGGCCACTAGGATCGGCATTTGGATTTTTCATTGACATAAACAACCTTACCACCTTCTAGGAGCCTCAACCTCCTAGAGTGCTCAGGGCCTGTATAGGGATTGTTTCACCTTCTGGCAAAACAACTAGTACCCCCAGACATACTACATTAACGTATAGGCTATTAAATATTAAAAAGGGATTTTTTAATACTCATGGTTCGAGTCATCCCTTACATTTAATAAAAATGGCCGCCACTGTCGTGTGCAGTTCTGTGAAAGGAATTTCCCACACCAGTCTCGTTACAGCGTTAAGTAGGCCATAGAGCGCTATCAGTGCACGGTTCCAGACCGGTCCGCCATGTTAAGTTCACCGAAGTGGAATAGATAGTTCCCCCTCACACTGTTGCCCGTCTGACTTCTGCTCGTAATAATTTAAAGTCTTAGTACAAAATGGGCCTAGTTCCGTTTGTGTAAACGGTGCAAAATACGGAAAACTGAATAATTTGTGGAAATTTGTGTCAAACTGCCTCTGCGGATGTTACTAATGACTGAGTTCGTGTGAAATTTGAGAATGTCACGAATATAAAAATGTAGACGATCATCTTATGTGATGTGACGTCACACAGCTTGGTAAGCAGTACGTCATACACCATATTACGGTGATCTTATTATTAACACAGCAAAACAACACACGCACTAAATAAAATACAATTCATAACAAATATTATACTCCCACGTGTTTCGGCACCGAGATGCCATCCTGCCCCGTGCCGAAACATGTGGGAGTTTAATCTTTTTGTCCCATGACACAACAGCCCCTAGTGGGCCAGGGCCTCCTCATTATCGAGGCTTCACGATTACAGTCAGACACCACACTCGGTAGGACTCCTCTGGAAGAGTGATCGGCCCGTCGCAGAGACCTCTATCTGACAACATACAACACTCACAAGAGACAAACATCCATGCCTCCGGCGGGATTCGAACCCACAGTCCCAACAAGCGAACGGCTGCAGACCCACGCCTTAGACCGCTCGGCCACTGGCAGCGGCGTAGGAATTTAATACTAGTCACGAATTGTGTTTTATTTACTGCATGTGTCGGTAGATATATGTAAGAATACGCACGGTGTGAGTAACACACGAGAAATTCGCAGGTGATTTTCGTGGTCGTGCTATAAGAACAGGTGAATATCGCTGGCTAAAATGGTGTAACTGCGAGATTTGGTGTTAGCAGTGTTGAAAGTTTGGTTCTGGCGCCAAAGCCTTTCCTAGCTAAAACAAGGTACTTTGTGATGCCTGATTAAACGTGGCCCCAAGGTGATTTACAGAGGCACCAGCAAAACGATTTCCGATTTTTGTAAGACATTAATCGAGGTGATGGAAAAATATCGTTTTAGGAATTACCTCAAGGAATAAATTCAGGTTCTACTGCCAGCTTTTAGTTACAGACAAAGCCGTTGGGATTGGTCGTCACTGTACGTTCTTCAGGTAAATAGGCCTACCGACATTCATTGTCTGAATCATAGAAAACACACACATGCATTTATAATCGCAAAACGAAATGTTGGACATCTATCGTCTCAGACTATCAAAAATGCATGTTTCGGAGGCTGGATCTGCCTGTATCTTCAGGTTGAACGGGAAAGGGAATAACTTACTCTGACAGGTCCCTGAAAAAGACCCAGTCTTTGAAAACCTGTTTAATTTCTTATGTCACAAAAGGTGGTAGGTGTAATTACCATTGGGCTGGAAATATTTAATTTTGTGACGTGGATCTATGGGCTTCTTAAAGCAAACTACAAGCGAAACATGTTGCAATTTGTTTCTGCCATTCTACGCTGATTTATTTACCTTATTTTTACAGTTTCCAGACACATTTATAAACATTAATTTGATGTACACTTAATGAGCGTTGTTCATTTTCAGTTTCCACTTCATTTCAGATAACAAACTAATTGCAAATACCAAGAATCACATGTTAAACTCGGCCACCCTAAACAGACTGCCCGGTGCAAACAAAATCATGTAGAAGCATGAAATTTGCTGTAGTCTACCGGTGACATGTAACCAGATACAGGTGCACCTTTCTTTTGCAGATTTTAACACTCTTCGACTCTTCTTAGTTTTTTAATCTGTGGTTGGTCCAGGTTTTATTTCTGAATCTCCAAGTTCATTTTTAATCGTTAACACCTATCCTCCTGTTACTACCCGTGGACAAAATCTGTTCCCAGGTGCACCATCTTAACAAGTTTACTGAACTATAATGCACAGTGACTGAGAATAACTCTTTCTAAGGGGTCCACAGATTAGGTGCCTTCTTTTACCTGAAGACGGAAGCGTAACCGGCTTCCGAAACGTAATACTACATTGAAAGTTACAATATGGATAAAGTCCAAAGAAATTTGATCACTTCAGTAAGTTTAACACTCTTGTTTGTTTGTTACAACTTGCAGATCAAAATTTTAAAACTGAAAAAAAGGAATTACACGATTTATATTTCAATTTTTTCGACTCTGCCGCTTCCATAACCACTTTAGGACCCACCCAATAGGGATCACGGCCACTTTTCTCTGCGCCTAAGCGACAGGAGCATAAAAGTAACCACTCGCCCCTATAAAGTGCCGAAGTTTAAAAATAACGAGGCCATTACCCCACTCCCACAAACATCTCCATTAGGTGACAATAAAAACGAGAATGGTTTTTCTTGAATTTTATTTGTTGATTTCTATCAGTTACCACGAAGCTGTGGGCACGAATGTGTGACTGACGCCGTTGGTTAGCAGCCGACAGCCACTCAGTGTATCAAGAAATGTCCCGCCGTTTCAGAAACAATAACTTCCATTAAGGTGTTCACAAAATCCCGCCTTCCCAACCTTCTCTGTAACAGCTGCGGCCAGTCCACGCACTCAAATACCTTTCGTCTAGGAATAATTTTAATTCTAACCTGCTATCTATGCTTAGGTCTCCCAACTTGTGTCTACATTTCACGCTTTTTGACTAAAATTGTCTATGCATTTCTCATTCTCTCAACACGTGCTACACGTTTTACCCAGGAAGTCTTTTTCTACTTCATCGTGCTAGTGATATTCCATTAACTTTTTTTGAAGTGATTTCTGGGGCTGGAAAATGGAACAGAGATATGGTGACAGCGTGACTGTCACAGGTACGGTCGGTGATTTAAAAACTGTTTGTACGCGCGTTAACAAACTTGCGAAAAGCGACTATTAGCTTCAGTATGTCTGTCTGTTCGTCCGTTCACATCGCACAACTCGGCTTGCACTGGAAGGATTTTCATTAAATTTGATATTTGAGAATTTTCGAAAAATCTGTCGAGACAATTCAAGTTTTATTAAAACCTGACACGAATAACGGGTACTTTAGATGACGACCTATGTACATTTATGATAATATTTTGCTCAATTCTTCTTGGTATGAGAAATGTTTCAGAAAAAAAATTGTAAAGAAAATAAAAACACACATTTTATTTTCAACATTTTTTTTTCGAAAATCAGGTCGTTATGAGATAATGTGGAAAAATATGGTACAGACAGACAGACAGACAGACCAAGATGACAATACAATACGGTGCATGCCCTTTATATGCTGCATAACCAAGGCTACACACAAGCGCGCGCACACACACACACGCACACACACACACACACACACATTTACTCATAATATTTAATACTTATATCTTTTCCACAGCAACAATGGTTACGCAAACGCGTCTCAATGTTACGTTTGCACCCACATTGTCTCTGTTCAATTTCATAACTTTTACCAGCTTCCTCCCAACTGTCATCAGGAAGAGTAAAGATGTGGAGCAGAGGTCTGTAACAGCCCATAAATTAGAATCGCTCTCCAACATGCAGTTCCTGCATTAACATGCAGAATGTGTCGCTCGGCTGGCTTTCCACGGGGGCTCCTAGCCCAAATATGGGCTCCGGTGATTCAAATCCCTTGAGGCAAATGATATATGGAGCCCAGCCTGAGCATCTCCAAATGTCTCCATAAATTGTGCACGATATGTACAAAGTGAGTTCACTAACCAGCAGCCGTGAAGGGAACTTGGCGATTCTGTGTCTTCCTCCAGCAGTTAAACTGATCAAAAGTTACCTGCTTTTATGAAACCCAAATGTTTCTCACAATTACCACAAAAATTTATTGTAAAAAAATAAGCTAAATTTATCTCTCCCATGTCTGGTTTGATATTACCCTCACCTAAGAAAGTCATTTTTGAAATGATCTCATCCCATTTAATTTTCCACCTAAATGTTCAATGAATTTTGTATTTCTACTACACTTTCTACAAGTTCTGCCCATCCCATTTGCCTAGACACATAACGCTAGTGTTACAGTGTGCGTAAGTCACGTTTCGCTCTGAAACTTAAGCAAGAAATAATGGAAATTTGTTGGTGAAGGTTACTGCAGCCATAATATGCAGCAGTGCAAATTCTTTGGTGAATTCCACTGCAGCCATAATATGCAAGAGTGCAGATTGGTTGGTGAATTCTACTCCAGCCGTAATATGCAACAGTGCAAATTCGTTGGTGAATTCCACTGTAGCCATAATATGCAAGAGTGCCGATTGGTTGGTGAATTCTACTCCAACCGTAACATGCAATAGTGCAAATTCGTTGGTGAATTCCACTGCAGCGATTTAACATTCAGCTGACGTCCAACAGTTACAGCACGAATGGGCCGTATTCTATTTCTTTCCACGTTATTTTGTGTGAGGCAATTAACCATTATCAGCAAGCATTCCTTGCAGAAATTCTTACGTGCTAGACTTTAGAAGTTCCAGTATTCATAGGATAATTAAAAAAGGCTAAAATTAAAGTTGTCCATATGGCCGTGCCATGGCTCAGGCGGTTAGCCGCCGGCCTCCCACCGCGGAGACCCGGGTTCGATCCCGGGTCAGTCCATGTGGGATTTGTGGTGGACAAAGTGGCACTGGGACAGGTTTTTCACCCGAATTCTTCGATTTTCCCCTGTCAATTTCATTTCACCGGTGCTCCATTACTAGGAAAAGGACAAAAATAATCATCATCTTCATCTTCATCATAGGGTTGCACAGTAAGCCTCAAGGCTGCAGTGCGTCCGTAGTGTCTGCTGCGGGGCCCTTCACCACTAAAAAAAAAAGTTTTCCATATGAACGCTATTAAGATATACGGGTGAATGAATGCGTGTACAGCTCCACCGCTAATCGACCTAGCGAGAAGAAGGAATGAGTTTACGTTCAACCAGAGCTGAAAAAATTATGTGACGACGTTTGAGGTGTTATAATCAGAGACAGGAATACAGGGATCGAAGATCCTGACATAAAAACTTAACATCTGTACTTCCATATTTCCGTTTCAACTTATTTATTCCGAATGGTGTGTCACAGAAACAATGTTAAACAGACAGTTGTGCAAATTAAAGCAACCGATATTTCGAACTGCAAAAAATTGGATGTGTCCAAAGTGTCCGGAAATCCTATACACCACATAAATTACATATATTCGCACAAAATGTTTTCGTAGCAAAAATGGTACAGAGGCAAACATGGTTATTAAATTTTGCAAAACTACATTATTTTCTTCTTTATATCTTTGCCAAATTTTTGATTGCTACATAACAGCGCTGTCACTTATTTACAACTCCTCAAATACCATTTCAAGAGTCACAACTGGCTGGATCCTGTCAAGCTTGAAATTGGGGCTCAAATGCTAACAAAAACCTCCTCAACTGTCAGTGCACGTGGACCAGAAATTCCTCAACTACCCCTGCAAGAGCAGCTGGAACTGACTACTTTCAAATTTGACAAGTGACCAAATTCTTTTCACGTTCGGGGGGGGGCCCCCCCACAACCACCAATTTATATATCATTGGGCCAATTTATGTCAAATATGTACGCTCCTCAACGACCAGTTCAAATAGTCATATAGTGCAGTTCCTGTCACGCTACGAACTGGGTCCCAATTTCCACCACAGGATATAGTGCAGTTCCTGTCACGCTACGAACTGGCTCCCAATTTCCACCACAGGATATAGTGCAATTCCTGTCACGCTACGAACTGGGTCCCAATTTCCACCACAGGATATAGTGCAGTTCCTGTCACGCTACGAACTGGGTCCCAATTTCCACCA
>BLKM01000587.1:3121240-3212010 GCA_013340265.1 Coptotermes formosanus | reverse complement strand
GTTGTATTAATGCAATATATTCCTTGGATATTATTGTATTCATAGCTGATATTTTATATATTTTTAAAAATGTACATATGAGATTGTTGTATTAACGCCATATATTCATTGTACTGACATCTCCCTCATTATGGCGATTTATGGCTGAAACATGTGGGAGGGTTTAAGTTTATGTATAACTTGTAATTTTATTTTTTTCGTACGTTGGTGTATATAAACAATTACCACTAAAACATTTAAAAAATATGTTTCCTCTAAAAACATGGGATATACGAACAGTTATTTTTATCCTAGCGAAAACAATTTACAGCATACAGCCGACAGTCGCTTCGTACCTTCGAAACTCGACCTAAAACCACCGATCATTTCTGAGGTTCTTAAGTGGCTTTCCTCAGGCCATTCCGACAAACTTCTTGGTGAAACGGCATTACTAAACAAATTTTTCAGAGAATCTGTCTTGAGCTTTTTCACAGCTACGTAACTTGAAGGTACAAAGCTTAAAGAAATTAGGGACTCAAGTGAAGGATTTTTTGGGAGAGGTGATTTCAAGAACGTTCTGGTTTCTGTGGGGTTTGGCGCCGAAGCTGCAGCAAACCGGCGATGCATTCAGTTACTATGCACCTACGTAGATAGCAGGTGTGAATAAGACCAGTTAATGTAGCGGCATGTATTTGTTAAGGTTGCATACACAAAGACAACAGATTTTAATGACAGTATGATGCGAGTGATAGCGACATACAGCAAATTAAGAAGGCATTTTACAAATACTGCAATTTAAAACTTATGGCTGCCGTAAGTCTGAAAGCTTGCAACGCAGACATTCAGTGATTTGGTGAGACGTAATTTTGCAGACGAAAATTTTCAAGGAACATCCATTCCATTGAACATCTGCATGATATTTGAGGCACTAAACTTTGGTTCAGAGCATATAATTAGCCTTAATTACCATAATTCAATCTTAATCCAGAAATTTGTTATAAAATGATAATTTGTACAAGCTAATTCAAAATTTCAAGCTTCCGCCATGTTGTAGAAGATCTGTGCACTTTTCTAGGATGTTACGAAGCGTAGAGTAGGAATCCTGTGTAATATCCCATAAAAGCGCAGATTTCAAGCTAAATCAAAGCAAGTAACATTTCATCTAATATCGACTTATATACCCTATACGAAAACATAATGACAGTGACAAAAAGCTTTCAAAGAAGGCGTAAAGAACGTATTATAAACCAATAGCGCTAAGTGTACAGACGGAGTCATCAGACATCTTTAAATAATCATTCAACGTTTATCCAATTTTGTTAAGTTTTTTCCCCGCCACTGGCGCGACAGCCCCCTAGTGGGCCAGGGTCTCCTCATTACCGAGGCTTCAGACACACCACACTTGGCAGGATTCCTCTGGACGAGTGATCAGCCCGACGCAGATACCTCTACCTGACAAAACACAACACACAAGAGACAGACATCTATGCGGGATTCGAACTCGCAACCCCAGCAATCGAATGGTGGCAGACCCACGCTTTAGACGGCGCGATCACTGGGATCTTGTTAAGTTTGGTTATCTACAATAACTGCATTATTCATATCGTAACTGAAAAATATGAAGATTTGTTTTAAATGTTAGTGACAAAGTATCCACAGAACTTCCGCTCAGTATGTATTGCAACTTAAACAGGTACAATTAACAATACTTTTAATTAGATTACTTATGAATTTTTAAGTATAAGGGGGGTATAGATAATAGAAAATTAATTCTACTGCCGTGAAACCTGCAGAACTGAGTTTCTCTGAAGCATTCAGCATACTGTCACACAGCAATTAGCAGAATGAGAGACATAAACAAGGCAATTAGTTAAGAGAGCTGCCTGGGAGTGACACATGGATGGTGCGGGGTTACCATCATCTACTTGGCGGCACATTATTTCTGTCTGTACGAGTTCTCAGCCCCGAGTCATCGAATATTGCTCGAACTTCTAAGTGGGAAACATTTCTGTACAGCACGACGGGCATTCTATAAAACCACGTCATGCATTTAACCCTTTAAAGACGAAGCATATATAAGGACTCAGTGCGTACCGCGCTGTAAACACTCTCCACTTCGGTTATAAAAACCAGTCTCTTAATGTTTTATAAGGTAAAAGTTGCTGTTTGTTCTGAGATCCGTACAAAACACATAAACGCAATGTGGGCACCACGTAGAATTTTTTAATGTTAAACCTGGTCGTACGTAAAGTTACCGCTAGGCTTTAAAAGGTTAAATTGCAGTGCGCATGTAATGCGAACTGACAAATAAGAAATACCTGCAGAACTGTGATGGCAGAAAGCTATGGAAAACGTATTCAGATTTCACAGAAGGATGTCTGAAGACAATGTTGAAACTTCGAACAAAGAAAGTGATATAGATGGCACATAAGAATTCAGTTCCTACCAGGCAGAAAACAAAACCCGTCGCCACTGCGAAGACCAGCCTGTTAATACTAGAGATCTGCGCTCTGCAGCCTAGATTGTCCGTTTGGTACCGACGTTTCGGGAAAAGCTATCGGCCTCATCTTCAAGTGTCAAGCAGTCCTTGAAAATGGGAATGGTATGCTGTCCCGAAACGTCGGTACCAGACTACCAATATACGCTGCGTAAAATTCCATAAGAGCGCAGATCCAATTTACACCGCAACGGAAGCCTGACATGACGCACGGTGAAGTTTATTTAGTGAAATAACCGCTGTTGGTTCTTAAAGACGCGTAAAGCACATAAACACACTCCGTGGAGAAAATGCAGAGATTCTAATGTTAAAGCAGGTGGCGATGCCTTTTGGGTTCTCGCATTTTATACCTGTGGGTTACGTTGCCTACGTTTCGGAAATACTTGCTGCCTCCGTTTCATGGATCGAATGGAGTTGCGAGAGTGTCGAGACTCTATAAGCGGGTGGTCACTCAGACTCAGGGGAACGGGAGAAACTCCACGTCACACAGTACGAATACTACAAAATGGGACGAATGTTAACGATAAACGGCCTTGAAAACTTACAACCGCTTAAACTGCAAACCGTCAAAAATTTTTTCCTTTCAATTAACGGCTCCAAAGACGCCAAAGGGTTCTTTCGCCAGGGGTGAAACGGCCGAGGAGTGAAGCTGATCACTCATCTCCATCTAATGCCCAGATTAAGAATACAGGGAGCTATGCCTCCACTTCCCCATAAGCCATTATGGCGTGCAGAGGGATAATCTGCGGTCTTAATAGATCTATCTTTATAATGAAGACACAGATTGCTCTCTGTGAATGCAGTAACTGAATTCATATGAACGTCAGTCTGCAAAGGGTTAACAAGATACAGTTTCGTGGCTTAAGTTAAAAACCTAACGGACTGCAGATGACGACGTACAACGAAACAAGCAGTTGAGCGAAGTATACGTACTTGTTAAAAAAGAACTAACGTCTTGGGGACTGAAACAGCATTCTATATTAGTTTTGCAATTTAGGGTCTATTTTTAGCCACAGTTTATACTCTGCTGTCGTATATTTATAAAAGACTCGAAATTCAAATACAATCTTTCCCCTTTCCCACCGTTAAAATTTCCCTCCATAAACAAAAATGGACTTAATGATTATCCACCTCAAATTGTTTTGTGTGGAGGTGGTTGATTGTTTGCTAGTGTTATCGCGTCGAGTATGCAAATATTTTTGTTTAAACCCGCAGAAATATCACAGACTAGAGAACAAATTGTTATGTTCAAGAAAAGAAATGCAGTGCAACAGATTGGAATAAAGGGACCACGGGCAGTTACTGGAACAAATGTAAGCCATATGGCGCGGCTGTTTGGGGTGGGAAGAAAGCGCAGGATGATAATGCTCAGTGAACTGCAAAGAACTGGCAAGGAGAAGCTCGCGATCATGACCGAGGGCTGAAGGTGGATGGTAACTTCCTCCCCCCCCCCCAGTTCGGTTTACCTACCAGCGTATCCGAACTACTACGACGTTCCTTTCCCTAATCTTCGCCACCATCTGCCGACAGCACTCAGACAGACAGTAACTACTTTACTTACCTACCTACTTAACCTACATACCTACTTAACCTACCTACCTAACCTACCTTACCTACCTACTTACTACCAAAGTACGTATGTACCTACGTGCCTACCTACTTACCTACCTATTTAGTTACATACTTAATCTGCTTACCTACTTACTTAATCTGCTCACTCACTCAACTTACTTAATCTACTTACCTACTTACTTAATCTGCTCACTCACTCAACTTACTTAATCTACTTACCTACTTACTTAATCTACTCACTCACTTAACTTACTTAATGTACTTACTCACCTACTTAACCTACTCACTCACTCACTTTCTTAATTTACGTAATCTGCTTACTCACCTACTCAATCTACTCACTCACTTAACTTACTTACCTAATCTACTTACTGACCTACTTAACCTACTCACTCACTTAACTTACTTAATCTACTTACTGACCTACTTAACCTACTCACTCACTCACTCACTCACTTTCTTGATTTACGTAATCTGCTTACTCACCTACTTACTTAATCTACTCACTCACTCACTCACTCACCTACTTACTTACTTACTTACTTACTTACTTTACTTTACTTACTTACTTACTTACATAGTTACTTACTTACTTACTTACTTACACACATAGCCACTCACCAGAGTACTTACCCACGAACATTCCTATATACTTATATAGCTTGGTCCCTCCATACTACCTATCTACCTACCTACCTACCTACCTACCTACCTACCTACCTACCTACCTGCCTACCTACCTACCTACACATATACTTATCTAATCTGAGAATGTTTCTATTGGAGAGTAGACCGATGTGAAATTCCTGAGAACTCTATTAACAAGCTAGTCTCTCTCCCTGTATCAGTTACTAAAAGACTTAATTCATCGATTTTTGTAAAATTTTATAAACAGAAGGCCATTATAAGTATTTTTTTATTTTCTATCTCCTTGTTGCGAACAGAACATGAGAGTCGTGGGAATTTGTAAAGAGAGACCAACAAAATTTGTAAAGAGAGACCAACAAAATTTGTAAAGAGAGACCAACAAAATTTGTAAAGAGAGACCAACAAAATACAGTGTTTACATAAAAGTTGGAGCTTTCGCTCCTATAAAAATGTCAAATATTTGTATAAGTAAATGTATAAGAAACATTAGACTGCCAGCATAGACCTGAAGCTGTAGATCACGCAAAGGGAATAAGTGGCTTTCAGCGAAGCATCAGCATAAAATAAACTGCATAGTAAATTTCAGAGCAACTTCAGGGTACGTAAATACGAGTATTTACCTAATACACAGGCTGTTTAATGTTACTAAGAGCATAGAAAGGACAGAAAATACAAACAGCGCCAAATGGTCATTTCACTGTAAACAACGCAGACACAGCTGCACAAGAATGTTTTCCCAAATAGTTCAAAGACTTTTGTATTCAATAAAAATAAAGGCACCCGAACAGAACGCATATGGACAGGAAAATTAGTCACGGAGAAAATAATTTTAGTGAATCCTAGGCTAATACTGTTGTATTTGACGGTGCTGCAACGGATACTAGGCCACTTCAAGACAAGTTGACAATCGGCACATCGGAAAACGAATACCGTGTATGTTAGTCAAACAATGTGTACTTTTGACTGTGGTTGTCAATGTGAACTGCAATGTGGCTGCAACCCTGTCACTTAAATTTAGAGAGCTTTCTGCCGCGATTTACTCCGAAAGACCCCTTCGCGCCGTGAGACAATATTGAATCGGCGTCAAGTAAAGACATCGTACGCAATTTTAGGCAAGAAGTTGCTTATGTTTATTTACTGCGCCACACGAAAGGCTTTTTGAAAGCACTTCCAGGTTTCACTCCTCTGATGATCGCTCTGATATCTTACAGAGAAAAATCTCAGACTACGTTAAACATGCCTAATTATGACTAACACGTGGTAGGTGATCGAATTTTATACCTTAGGTATCCAGACGAAAAACACACATGTGTAATGCCAAAATGATTTACCACTTTCACATGAGTCCTTATCTTTAACCAGACTATTCCAGCCCACACTCTTCAAACATATTCAATTTTTATAACTTTAATATTATCTTTCCATCCACGTCTCGGTCTTCTAAGTTGTCTCTTGACTTAAATTTTCCCGACCAAAATTATGTAGACATTTCTTTTCTTCCATTGTGCTCTAATGCAAACTCCTCCATCTTCCTTCATCACATCTTCCCAATATTATTCTGTTCAGATTACAAATATTAAGTTCCTCATTACGCACTTTTCTCCAGTATTCTGTCGCTTCTGCCCACCTACGTTCAAGTTTTACGTCAGTCCGTTATTGTGAAAGACCAAGTTCCACATCAAATTGAAAATTAATAGGGAATTACAGGGAAACAAACTTACCAAGAAACCAAGACCAATTACGAGGGATAAAGTTCTTATGATGATAAGCCCTTGTTTCTTCTCAGTCGACTTTCTGCTGAAATATTTGACAATAATAACACTTTTTACAGGAAAAGTATAAAACCTTGTACTATACAGAATTTCTCAGAACAAACGGCAAATTATAAAAGTCTTATTGTGTCGACATTTACTGGGGATTAGATTTGTGCTTCTCTGGGGTAAAATGCAGCGTCGAGTGGTAATCCTTTACCGACGTTTCGTGATAACGTATCGGTCCCATCTTCAAGGGTGAAGAAGTCCAAGAAGAGTAGAAACCCGGTGTGGGAAACATGGGGTTTATGTAGGGACAGGATTACCAATCGACGCTGCGTTATACCCCAGAAGAGCGCAAATCTCATCAGCATCGCGGCGGAAACCTGAAATTCCTGGGGATTCTTTGTTATTCGTAATACCTTGCATCATTTCGACAAAGTGTTATTGAACTTTCGAGTTCGGAAACTAAGACAAGATTTTTGCTCTCATGATGAACACTTTACTTTATTTCTAGTCTTTCGCGTTATTAACCCTTTAAAGACGAAGCGTATCTGTTTTATATAAGGACTCAGTGCGTACCGCGCTGTAAACATTCTCCGTCTCGGTTATAAAAACCAGTCTCTTAATGTTTTATAAGGCAAAAGTTGCTGTTTGTTCTGAGATCCCTACAAAACACATAAACGCAGTGTGGGCACCACGTAGAATTTTTTAATCTTAAACGTGGTGTTATGTAAAGTTCCCGCTAGGCTTTAAAAGGTTAAACCATGTATGAAAATAATTTTGTTCCCAGGTTTCTGATGAACTTACTGCCTCCATCATCACGGTGAGTGTTCAGTATTAGTTCAGGTGGTTGTCGAAGCGAGTGGGAGAACAAATTTATTACTTACGTAAAGCCCACATTGAAATACTTTCAACCTCAATAGATGCTAATATTAAATCGCTGATTCCATAATGAACAACCCATACAGCCTATTTTATATTCAATTATGTCTTTTGCTTTGGTGACACAGCAACAAACTAAGAGTGCCTTACACAAACTTGCACCCACAGGACATTCCACATTTTCAGTTTCACTGGACATCCTCCACGTATAACAACCCCACCTGACAAACTGCACTATTATCCCCTGAAGGTGGAAGCGATAGGTTTTTTTTTTTTGCGAAACGTTGGTAACCCCAATAAAACTAACCCACTTCATAAACCTAGGTTGCTCAAACTAGCAATGAAACACGCCTTCTGGAATAAAAATGATTTCATTTGTTTATAACATTCCATGTTGTAATACACTGAAGCAGATAATTCAAGTTAACCCTTTAAAGACGGAACGTAATCTGTTTTATATAAGGACTCAGTGCGTACCGCGCTGTAAACACTCTCCACTTCGGTTATAAAAACCAGTCTCTTAATGTTTTATAAGGCAAAAGTTGCTGTTTGTTCTGAGATCCGTAAAAAACACATAAACGCAATGTGGGCACCACGTATAATGTTTTAATGTTAAACCTGGTGGTATGTAAAGTTACCGCTAGGCTTTAAAAGGTTAATATCGTGTGGCCGGAAAACCTCAACGCTACACACACCCTGGGAGATCTAGACAGACAGAGAGAAGAGCATACGCCAGAAACAGCATGCAGAACTGCGGACCGCATTTATCGAGGTTAGGATGTACACAGTTGAGGGATCACGAGTGGTGCAATAGTAGTGGATGGATTTATTTACTGGCTGAGGGTTTGTTAGCTTCTCAATGAGGACTCAACTCCATGGAGTTGATTAGTAATCAGACGAAAGGCACGGCGTACAGCCTCCAGGGATTACGCCCCCTTAACTGCTACATGCGTATGGATTCCCAGATGTTCTGCTGTTGACACAAAGCTATGTCAATGTCGCGGCTTTGCAAGTCGGGACGCTGGAAACACAGGAGTTGTCGACGGAGCTACAGAGGCACAATGGGGGTTCCCTAAGTGTCCCATCTGTGTGGCGGTTGAAGGTTAGGTTTCCCTAGCCAGACTTCTATTGTCTAAAATTTATCGCAATGAATAAACAGGGATTACTGTAAGGCGTCTGAAGACACTGATATAAATCACACAATTTTACACTATAATATTGCGGCAGACATCCGACTCGGTCAGAGGAAGATGCACACGTCGGCTGAGCTATACAATCGCAACAGAACACTGACTAAGCTGGTTCAGCTGGTAACGCTTCTGAATTGTGTTTTGACACGCCAGGTTTGAAGCTCGACCAGGACACCGACTACAGGGACTACTTTTTTTTTTTCCTGTGGCGCAACAAACCCAAATCGGGCCTTTGCCGCCTCACTGTTGAGGTTTCTAGATTACACACAATTAGACACACACACATAAACACAACCCCCGTAGAGCTCCTCTGGACGAGTGATCAGCTCGTCGCAGTGACCGCTACCTGCACAACACACAATAAACACAATAGACGAACATCTTCAGCGCGATTCGAACCCGCGACCCAAGCAATCAAGCCGCTTCAGACCCACATCTTAGAACGCACGGCCACCGGGATCGGCTTGGATTTCTTTACCGAAACTTTTGTACGTAGAGTCACTAGTTTTAAATAGTGTTGCAACAGAACATGTAAAAATTTTAAAAATGCCAGGGCACATGTTTGCTTGATCATGGTCTGGGATGACAAGACATTTTCGAACTAACGTGGATGCCACAAATGCTAGACATCTGCAAGCAAACCGCGTAATGTGTCCGCAAGGTTTCTGGACAGCGAACGTGCAGAGACAAGAGCTGGAGGCATGTTCAGGTAGCATTTCCAGGCGATACTTAATATAGATTCTAACTTATTTTCCTGTGGCTCAACAGCGCTACTTGGGCCTAGACCGCCTCATTGTTGAGATTTCTCGATCACACAGACACATACACACACATACACACTGAATAGGACTCCTCTGGACGAGGAATCGGCCCCTCGCAAAGAACTGTGCCTCACTACACACAACATTCTCAAGAGACAGATATCCATGCCCCTGGCGGGATTCGAACCCGCAATCCCAGCAAGCGAGCAGCCGCAGACCTACGCCTTAGACTGCGCGACCACTGGGATCAGCGATTCTAAACTCCACTTAAGTAAATTAACCATTTAAAGACGAAGCGTATCTGTTTTATATAAGGACTTAGTGCGTACCGCACTGTAAACACTCTCCACTTCGGTTATAAATGGGCACCATGTAGAATTTTTAATGTTAAACCTGGTCGTATGTAAAGTTACCGCTAGGATTTAAAAGGTTAATTTAAAAAATACAGCATGTTCTGTGTAATTAGTATTTATTTCAGGTACGAACACAGATCATCTCCTGTAAAAATACTACGAATAATTTTATTTACAGATGTCACAACTAACACAGTTCAGGCATTTCAGCCTGTATCACATTGGCGAAGTATGAATATTTATTTCCTAACGTTGACTTTCAATGACTCGTTTTCACGTGAAAATGTGGTGTTGAATCCAATACGCTTACGCGCCAAACAACTTTATTTCAGATGCCACTGTGGGGACGAGTGCCATAGGTCCGTCATGCCTGATCTGGGCTACAGTCCAGCTCAATAAATAGAACTGCATCACGCTCTTTATAACTAAAGTAGTAATAAGTGATAACTGTGTAAGTAACTTCCAGTGATCAATATCATTATAACAGCAGAGGGATACCGGAAGCAAAACTTGAGTTAGTAGTGACAAACTTTGCTGAAGTTGATCATATCCAAACATACACGTTTCTAAAGAGATAAAGCGAGTAGGTGAGAACTGAATGTAAAAGACTCATCAGAGGGATAGGGCGTTTTGTAAACTTTCATCGTCGTCGTTGTCCTTCCCTCTTCTACCTGTTCACAGCAGGTGTCGAGGTTGTTTATTTTCACTTGATCACACTCAAATACACGCCACAGTCGGTAGGACTCCTCTGGACGAGGGATCGGCCCGTCGCAGAGACCTATACCTGACAACACAAACACTGACAAGAGACAAACATCTATGCCTCCGGTGGGATTCGAACCCACGATCCCAGCAAGCGCTCGGCTGCAGACCTACGCCTTAGACAGCGCGGTCACTGGGATAATGAAGTTTCAGGTTCCATAAAAGACTGTGATTTCCCTGACTAACAGAATGACTACTACTAGAACAGGCAGTTCATAGGCACACAAGAACACAAATAAATTACATAAGAAATGTAATAACGCCTGATTAAATAACGAATTAAGTAAATGCCTAATAATCATACCTAGTACAGCATAAAGCAGCAATCGTGGTAATTAGAGTATCAAGTGAAGTAAAGCAGTCCCATTACAGGCCTGGACAGGCCCTGAGGGTTCCAGGAGGTTGAGGCTCCCAAATTTCTAGACAATCGACATTTGAAGGTGGTAAAGTTGTCAGCTGTACGCACCGACCGCCTTTACCTCCCAGGAAATATTCCTGGTACCAATTTCTTTTAGAGTCTGAGTCGGCCCCAGGGGCCACAGTGCGTCCAAAAGGATTATGTCAATGAAAAACGCCAATGACATGGTCGGAAATCGAACCCACGACCTTCCGGTTTGTAGTGCAGTGCCTCAACCAAGTGCGCCACCGCGTGCCGCCAACTGAAGTATCAACAATGCGTTTAACTCAGACAGGTACACCTCTTTGCTACGTGCAGGCTGTAATGAAATAAAAGATTCGAGTTTGAGACGCAAATTTTAGAAATAACTACAAAGGTATGGTACTATAAACACCCTACAACGCCACAAACAAGATAATCATTTCCTAGATCTAAATATAAATGTAAAGGAAAATTAAATTATACAATCAGGTAATACTCAAATACCTCACCTCTAATCAGAGATACACGGCTTCTTTAATTTCGGCTTAGTCTGTTAATGTCGTTTTCAAAATTTGTGTGGGTGCAGCTTAAGTTACTGATGACAAATGCGTAATTGCTAATCGCGATATTTCGCTACTCTTTTGTCGTTTCCAGAGTGAAAATAATTGTTTGTACGAACATGTGGTACCAAACGTCACATACATTTGGCACAGCAAAGTTAATACTTTTTGGAAATTGATGTGCAGATAAATAGGTACAAAAACTTAGCACACAAAAGTCACTTAACTTTTCGTTTAGAATTGTATCACATTGTAATGCTGTTAATTTCATTTGTGTCATGCTCACCCGCTTTATCAACGTCAAAAATTACACGGCGCGCTGAATACGGCAAACTTAATTTCACACAGCTCGAGACCTTGAAACATATTTTAAATTTCCGTGTTCACCAACGCAGTATCTTCTGGGTAGCAATTGGACCACCGGTTGGAGTCAGCAAATTAAACGAGCTGCATATGTCAGAATGTAGGCCTACCAAGTTTTCATATTTTGCCTCTTTCTTATCTTCGTCTGCTTAATTAAATGACCTGTCGTAAATCATTCTGAAAGTACAAATAATTCACTTCCGCAGTTACTTAAGTCATTTCAATTTTTATTTGCACTTCCCACAGCAGAAGTTGTATCTAGCCTGTCTTCTGCTTCTTCTTCGTCTTCTTCTTCGTCTTCTTCTTCTTCTTCTTCTTCTTCTTCTTCTTCTTCTTCTTCTTCTATTCCCGACTGGATCCACTGTCCATGCAGGACCCTGGCCTCCTTCAGGATCAATTTCAAGGCGTCTCTATCCCTAGCTATTTTTCTCCAGCCTTTAACATCCATTTTCTTCGGATAATTTTCAACATCGTCCAACCATCTCTTTCTTGGCTTTCCAACGGACCTTTCTCCTTCTGGGATATACTTAAACACTTTCTTCGCATTTCTTTCTTCTGGCATTCTTTCCACATGTCCTAAACAAAGTAACCTTCCTTTTCTAATTTCTGCGATAATACCTGCTTCTCTATATACATGCGTCACCTCTGGCCTCTATACTGCCACAAAATTATGTCAAGAAATCCTTTCTTCCTCTTAGTTTCACATTTAACTGATACAGATACTTTGTGGTATGAAAAAAAAAATCAAACCTCGTTGCCATGTTATACTTTTATGTCGCCACCCCCTGTTGCTTCATTTCCAAAAATATATATATGTAATTAATAATGTCACTCATCAATCATAAAATGCATGTGACCGGATACCCAGCGAATTTCAGTGTAATGTAACAAATCTTAATTTTCACTGCCAGTACGGAAAAAAAAAAGAAGCAAACTCGATTTTATAATTCTCGGCAACGAATAAAGTTAACGACTGACGGAAATGTTCCTAAAATGTGTTCCAGTCCTATTATCCAACCACACGCGGCTTCTTGGTGTATTATATAATGAGTCACGTACATTTTACTGCGAAGTTTTCATTCATTTTTGCCACAAAGCCCCTCTAATACCCGCCATAGCAGCAACTCCATCAGTCACTGTACACACAAGTTTGATAAATGAAAGTTCATATTGTTTTAATAAATTATCTCTCTCAGAGAAACTGTTTTCTCTAATAGCGCTTGTTCCAGGCATAGAAACTAAATTCAGAAGTTCTTCAATTACAACAAAACTGCAGTTTCAACCGCAAATAAACGCTGCAAATTGAACGGTATGTAAAACATTTGTGCTTTCATCCACTGCTATCGAAAAGGTTCAAAAAATTGTTACCCCTCACGCTTAATGGGTTCCCCGAATCATATGCAGTGTTTCTCCTGAAGCTAACGTTTCTGAATTGTTTTACTTTATCCGGACAGATGATTTTGGCTATATTAAACTTTTAACCTTTTAAAGCCTAGCGGTAACTTTACACACCACCAGGTTTAACATTAAAAAATTCTGCGTGGTGCTCACATTGCGTTTATGTGTTTTGTACGGATCTCAGAACAAACAGCAACTTTTGCCTTATAAAACATTAAGAGACTGGTTTTTATAACCGAAGTGAGGAGTATTTACAGCGCGGTACGCACTAAGTCCTTATATAAAACAGATAGGCTTCGTCTTTAAAGGGTTAATTAACAGGTTTAGTTGCGAAGATGGCGCCCTGCATTGCAGAACGGAGAGGTGTTTATTGTAAACACGTATTTTGTCAATGTGAAAGTGTCGTGTAGATTTAAAAAAAATAACATTCAAATTGCCCATCCCGTCGTGCAGTTTCGATACTGTTTCGAATTTCTACTTTCCGACAAGCACAACTAAAGTACCTTTACTCAGACCCCTACAGTTTATGTATAAAAAGCAGATGCCTCTATTTGGCATTTTCTTCTTTTACATTGAATGTGTTTTTGCCTCATGACGGTCGCGCGGCGACTGAAATATCTAGCGTTACGGCAATGAAAGTCAACAAGCAGAGGTACATTTCTTGTGCTTGTCTGAAATTAAAAATTAGAAACAGATTTTAAAAAATGCCAGCAACATTCTAATACTTGTAATGAAACAATAACAAATTGTGGAACGAATTAAGTTCGAAAATTTTAAGAAACCTCTCCCGTAAGGACGTAAGGAAAAGGGAATGCAACATGTGGAGGGTAAAAAAAAAAGGCAAAGCAATCCCATTACAGGCCTGGACAGGCCCACAGGGTTCCAGGAGGTCGAGGCTCCCAGATTTATAGACAATCGGCACATGAAGGTGGTAAGGTTGTCAGCCCTACGCACCGGCCGCGTTTACCCCCCAGGAAATATTCCTGGTACTCATTTCTGTTAGAGGCTGAGTCGACCCCAGGGCCATAGTGTCAATGAAAAATCCACTGAACCCGCGACCTGCCGGTTTGTAGCGCAGTGCCTCAACCAACTGCGCCACCGCGGCCCCACATGTGGAGGGAGGAGTTCAAACTATCTCAAGATACTCAGATTCTCGTCTCATGTATACTGACTATCTACGTTGAAATCCCACCTCTGTACAGCTGACTGCGATGTTCGTTTTGTAATGGGGCTATTTACATAAAGTTATGTATATGTAAAATATAAAATAGAAAATCCTTCCGTGAAGCCCACGTACTTATGCACATGGTTTATGGTCATATGGTTACAAATGTAGGCCTGTGTTAAATACACAGATTTTTAAGCGGAACTGGTCACTGCAGAGCAGAATGTGTCATCGGACGCTAAGCAGCAATTGATGTCGTCCGCTCTAAGGCGCGCAGTGTTGCGTTAATGCGGGACCCGCGGGACCGACTACTGCAGGGCAGAGATCGTCCTCAGTCGTTACGCAGCGGGTTTGTATCCGCTTTGAGCTGTACACCCTGTATATACGTGCACATATACAGCCCATCGCGTGGTCTAAGGTGTGGGTCTGCGACCGCTCGCTTGTTAGGATTGCGGGTTCGAATCCCGCCGGGGGCAGGTACGTCTGTCTCTTGTGAGTGTTGTGTGTTGTCAGGTAGAGGTCTCTGCAAAGGGCCGATCCCTCGTCCAGAGGAATCCTACCGAGTGTGTGTGTGTGTGTGTGTGTGTGCGCGCGCGCGCGCGCCACTAAATCTGATCAGGTACCCAAAAAAACCCCACTACACGTACTATGAGTAGGTAGAAGAAGTCAGACTAAGAAATAAGAATAATTCCCTAACTTTAGGAATCCATGCAGAAAGTTGATTCAAGTGGTTAAGTTTCTGGTGTGCTGGACAATTGCCCGGCTGAATATCGCCGGGGCACAGACGATCCTGGCTGAAATGATTCAATCTAGACCATAACAGCTTTCATCTCACCGTTTTCCATTCAGTTCCTCTTTAATTACCCTAACCTTCGACGTTACGCAATCTAAGCCACTGGCCGCATCTTTAACCCTTTAAAGACGAAGCGTATCTGTTTTATATAAGGACTCAGTGCGTACCGCGCTGTAAACACTCTCCACTTCGGTTATAAAAACCAATCTCTTAATGTTTTATAAGGCAAAAGTTGCTGTTTGTTCTGAGATCCATACAAAACACATAAACGCAATGTGGGCACCGTGTAGAATTTTTTAATGTTAAACCTGGTGGTACGTAAAGTTACCGCTAGGCTTTACAAGGTTAATAACTATTGTTATTGTTTGAGTGTTTACCATTTAGCTTCTACAGCACATTATTGAGAGCATAATGCTTTGAACATTGGCGAACCACAGATTAGAAATGATTTGGGAGAAAACAAATATGGCCTGCCTGAGATACTGCCCCTTAATTTCATGGCAGTGGCTGACAAAAACCATAAAACACTTCAACACAGCCAACGCCCGGTACGGGCCCCACCTGAATACAAGTCACAAACGTTACAGATTCACGCACCTCATCGGGTGCAGAACCGTTACATAAGGTAAAGCAATCCCATTACAGGCTTGGACAGGCCCTGAGGGTTCCAGGAGGTTGAGGCTCCCAGATTTAAAGACAGTCGGCACACGAAGATGGCAAGGTTGTCAGCCCCATGCATCGTCCGCCTTTACCCCCGTGAAATGTTCCTGGTACTCATTTCTATTAGAGGCTGAGTCGACCCCAGGGCCATAGTGCGACCGGAAGGATTATATCAATAAAAAATTCTAATGACACCATCGAGAATCGAACGCGCGGCCTGCCGGCGTGTAGCGCGGTGCCTCAACCAACTGCGTCACCGCGAGTCATTACATCAGCCACACAAATAAATTTAAGAATTCAGTTTCCGCCCTGTGTTCTACCGCGCTGTTTAGTTATGACAACAATGGGTCTCAACGAAACCCTCTCAGGCCATAAAGGCTTCAAAACCTACAACAATGGCTCCCGTTTTATGAGACAAAAGCGGGCATAAACATCAGAGTTAGCATGGTTTGTGGAACAGACAGACGTATTTACGTTAGGCACCCATGCAGTCTCGGTTGTCACTAAGCCATGCACGCAATTAGGAGCATTCAACACAACCACCAGTGGCTCTAACGCACCTGTTGCATTAACACGGACGATCGCATTACGCAGACCTGCATTTGCACTGCAGTGTGTACAAATGAGCGGTGAGCGTTGGATATTACACGGCATGGAACATCATGATGCGTACTTAATATTATACATATTACGTACCGTTGCTTTACATATTGAGTTTTTATTACCAACCACTGAACTACAATTCTTTTTACCCCTACATGTTTCGGCAAACCATCGTAGCATCATCAGGGAGTCACTTTTCACAGACGTGCGCAGCACGTAGTATGTCAATGAATGGTACCATGTACATTAATTATTTACAGCAGTAGTTGCTTTGTTTATTGTTGCCATTCACTTTTATGTTGATGTATTTACGTGTTCATTGGAGGTTTTGTGCATATTTTATTAAACCACATAGCTGCATTTGTCGTTAATAGTTTCTCTTTGATGCTCTTGAAACTATGTATAGTTTTCCCTGTTGTGCATTTATACAGCTAATGTTACACTATTGCTATAAATAGTTAATGTACATATTGTCATTTATTGACATATGGTACGCTGCGCATGTCTGTTAAAAGTGACTCCCTGATGATGGCTAAGATGGGTAGTCGAAACATGTAGGAATAAAAACAATTGTTTGCAGTGGCTGGTAATAAAAACTCATATGTGATTATGTATGTGCAGATCATTTACGCAGACAAATCAAGGAAGTTACGATGGGCTCGTCATGTAGCTAGGATGAGGAAAAAAAGATTTTGTACAAAGTTATGGTAAGGAAACCACTTACAAGGTAGTCTCTTTCAAAGGGGAGAAAAATATGAAACGGTAATATACAATTATGTACTGGGGAAATAGCTTTCAAAAATATTAACAGGACAGATGACTTGTATGAATATGTCGAGTGAGCTCTGAATTTAGAAATTCTCACATAGCGATAAATTCCGTCGGTTGGTCAGTCGTCAGACCCTATCTGTCAGAAAGTCTGTCAGAATGTCATTCAATCAGGACGTCTCTAAGTCCGATCAGTGCAAGAAAACACCTTTCTTGGTTCAATGCTGACAAAAATCTACGGTAACCACAGTTTTAGCAGATATCCTCAGATTTCTTAATCGTTTGCCCATGCGCCTTACTGATTAACATCTGTGTTAATGTTGCAAACTGATACACAGACCTTAAATAGTTCGAGGTATCTGCTCTTTTCACCAACTGTCCCAGGCAAATTCTGAGATAATTTTAATTTACAATTCCAAAGCAACATCCAGCACTTCTGCTCTCTGCAAATTCAATACACCAGAAGCAAATCTAACTAAACTCAATGGAGAACAGTCCCTTTTGAGAAGCTGATAGTTATCTGGTTTGTCAGGAAATCCCCAGCCCTTTATGGGACCAGAAAATTCATTTTCTTTTCCACAAAAACACGTTACTGATGCACATCATGAGTCAGACGAATCTAGTCCACATTGATTTCCGTAAGGCCTATTTTAATATTGTCACCCTAAGTCTCTCAAGTGTTCCTTAGTTTTCCCGACTACAATTTTTTGCATAATTCTCATCCGTCCAGTGCGTGTCAGTCTCACACGTCTCGGTCCAATCACTCATACAGAACGACCGGCTTGTTTACTGCCTGTAATTCTTGCAAGAATGATCGGCAGCTGATGGAACTTGCTTCAAAAGCACTGTCTGTTGATGCCGGTACTGTGCATGAGTAATTTACTGCGTCCCCAACAGATGGCGCTCAATGGTACTCGTTTTCACCGCGAAATGTCATTGCCCCACTGCACTGTGGGAAACATCTGTGGCCCCCTCGATCGCCAGACTTACTTCGCCATATTTCTTTCTTTGGGGCTCCTGAAGGACAGAGTGCACTTTACAAACCTCGCACCATAGATGTCTCGAAAGAAAACATCCGACTAGACATCTCCAACACTGAGAACGATGCTCTTCGGCGAAGGCGGACGACATACAGCGTCGGTGTCTAGCTGGGGGTCGCGGTCATTTTCATCACTTTAAGTAAAGTCATCCAGTTCACCATGCATTCATGTATGTGTCACCTCCATTTAATTTCACTTCGTGCACTTGTTACGAAATCACAGGCCTCAATGATCCGGGCGTTCTATATGAATCGCCCTGTATTTGAGGAATATAATGAAACAGGCAACTGAAACGTTTTGATATTCTGCATGCTAATTAGAAGAATTTCGTTAATTCTTTACTGACCAGCCTGGTGAAAGGAATGGAAAACACATGTATAGAATAGAAAATTTAAAAAAAAGAAAAAATTATGAAAAAAAAATTATGAAAAGAAAAATTATGAAAAATGAAGACGCCTTCTTGAATAAGAGCAAAGTAACGAATCGGTGCCTAAGAAAACGATAACACAGCCAATAAATAACAGCCCATCAATGTAATTTCATCAGACTGCATTTGCACTGGATTGCATCAGAGTCACTGACCGACATGCAATGCTGTGTATTTACTGGCAGCGACAGTGATTGTATGGAACACGATATTTCAGGCACAGCATTTAGGAATGACGAGTAGTTATGCAACCTGTCGTGACTTTATCAACTGTAGTCCAGCACCGTTCACAGATGCTAGATTTTTCCCTGTAGCGTAACAGCCTAAATCGGACCTAAACCGCCTCATTTTTGAGGTTCCTAGATCACACAAAATTAGACAAGCACAAAATCAGTAAGACCCCCCTGAATGAGTGATCAGCTCGTCGCAGAGGCCGCTACATACACAACAAAAAAAGAAACGACCATCCACCCCTCAGTGGGATTCGAGCCCGCAATCCCAGCAATCAAGCGGCTGCAGACGAATGCCTTGGAAGGCACGGCCAAAGGGATCGGCAAATGCTACGTTATTGCCATGACTAACCCCATATGCTCTGACATACTGGAAATTCACAAAACAGAGAACCTGCAAAGACTTAAGTTTTCGAATAAAAACTCTTGCCCAATCAAAAGCCTCGAGGAAATTACCGCGAACTGAAATTTGGTACATATTTCTCAGGGTCTTTCACGCATTCTACATTCCCCGCCGTCACGGACTTCATCACTATATAATTTATGAAGCTTCTCGTTGTGCGATTTTCTCCAGTCTCTTGTTACTAGCTCCTCGTTGGTGCAAATATCCCCAATGCCCTGTTCTCAGAAATGCAATAACCGTATATGCCGAGCGGTAGGCTGACACAAATACCAAAGCACTGGGTTTTCAGTACCGAAGTATTCCCTGCATATTGAAATGAAGTTCCAGGAAGTAAATGTAGAACCAATATGGAACTCGTCAAGTTCCCGCATACGTAACCAGCAAAATATTTGGTCCAAGTAAATTGCTTAGAATATATAAATAGCAGGAAATATCGAACAAGATGGTATAATGGCCAAGCTCCATATTTGTATTAAGAAGATGCCTAGTTCGTATCTCGGCTGGGATACCAATTATCCGGACTAAGGTTTATTACTGTGATTTCCTCAGGCCTTACAGACTCAATGTCGGGATAACAGCGCATCTCTTATTAAGCCAACACCGGTTTCTTCCAAATCCTTTAGAATTTATCATTCAATATGCGACATTCTGTGGTCTCAGTCACTGACAGAATTGCAAAATAAAACAATGGAACAACTATTTCAATATAAATATCATTAAGTGACATGTAAGTGAACAATTATCAATATCATACATATTTAGGAAGGGGTTTCGTGAATTGCTTGGAAACCAGGCATAAACAACTGCGCTTCTCTGAAATGTCTTCATTATAAAAACAGTTTAATATTAAACAAAAACACTAATCACTAACAAATGCACAAAGAGAGTTTTATCATCTATTGTAACACACTCCTACATGTTTCGACTCTGCTGGGTCATCTTCAGGGAGAACTTTTTTGTTATCGTTGCACTAAGGGTGTACTTTATAGTTGAGTGAGAATGTGCTGTTGACTGTGTACTGGAGGTGCGAACTCTCTGCGGTCCGTGCCTGCAGGCCGGGACCGCAGAGAGTTCACGCCTCCAAAAACAACGCAGTACACAGTCAACCGCACATTCTCACTCAACTATAAAGTGCAATCTTAGTGTAACGATAACAAAAAAGTTCTCCCTGAAGATGACCCAGCAGGGTCCAAACATGTAGGAGTGTGTTACGATTGATGATAAAACTCTCTTAGTGCATTTGTTGGTGATTAGTGTTTTTGTATAATATAGTGCACGGACAGGGAACACATTAAAGTTTAATATTAACTGACTAATATTCAGCTTATACTTCACCCCGACCGAGTTGTGAATTTATGTAGGCCTAAATATTTTGATTGACTTTACTTTCAAGAGACCCTGCCACAAAAATTTATATGAGCAGAAGCAATTGAAAATTCAGGTATTTTGGCACGTTACATCTTATCAACTGTTAAACAGTTACCGGTATTTCGAACGACCACATTCACTTCAAAACGTCAGTGGTAATTAGTTACCAGTTAGTACGGCGCAACATCCCAGAGGACTTTAATCTTCAGCAATACCGCTGTGTGAACGCAAAATCTCGTATCGAACAATTTATTGTTATCTTATATTCGTATTCATGACAACAATCAAACACCGCCCCCCGTGTCAATCACATTAATACAATTACTGCACATTGCTGCAGTCAATGCTACAGAAACTCGACCTTAATTTGTAACCACAAAACAAAATACTCGTCCATAGTCTTTCGTTGCTTCAAATAAATATTATTGAAGGTGTTATAAAAGCTTAACGCTACATACGATAGCACGGAATAAAATAATACATAATGTAAATGGCTCACTTTGTACACAAACATTAATATCTTTTGCATCGCTTATTCCATGCACTGTTGCAAAGCAAGAAACTTACGGACAGCAAAATCGCAAAGTTATGGCACTCCGATACGCAAGCAGCCTAACGTAAAAGAGTAGTTGGAGTATTAGGGCGGGCAGATGAGAGGCGGAGAATGTGAGTGCAGCATGTCACCTTTCTGTCTAAACACATACGTTTGTGTGATTACGTTCTCATATCGTTTCTTCAGTCGGAATCTGGCGATAACGGAAGTATTCCACAACCACCCGCATGGTTTCCTACTTTAGACAGGGCCAAAGTGTAGTGCCAGTATTCTAAGAAGAGTAATGTTTTTGTTCGGCTAATAGCTGACAACACGGAATGATCTCCACTCTGCAACGGCTTCTAACCAACTAACCCGACACCCCTCTAGTACCGCCTGCGGACGATACCAAGTGGAGAGACTAAAATCGGTCGTTTGCGCAGTGCCATAACATTGCGTCCAGGCTCTACCACCAACAAATGCA
This sequence comes from Coptotermes formosanus, assembly GCA_013340265.1. Taxonomy (NCBI): domain Eukaryota; kingdom Metazoa; phylum Arthropoda; class Insecta; order Blattodea; family Rhinotermitidae; genus Coptotermes; species Coptotermes formosanus. The sequence continues at coordinate 3,190,439 of BLKM01000587.1, read as the reverse complement.
CTATTCTACATTCGTAATATCAGTCACCCACCACCCGCCATACAATACACACCATACAGGGACGGGATCTAATTTGTATCAAGCAAAAATAGATGTTTTTACACAAAGATTTAATTACAACCTGAATATGAATAATTTTTAACTATTTTAACACACAAACTGTATTAAGGTTTCACCAACATTATATTATATTTATGTACATCATTTTAACTAAAACCTATAATATTCTGCACTATTGGTAGTACAACGCATGCAAGCTTACTGTGACGTGTTTTATTGCTGTAAGTTTTATAGAAACTTTTGATGTCAGCTTCCTGAAGATGGCGAGATAATAACACCGAAACATGTAGCAGCCATGTAAAAGATAGTATGAATAAAATGTAGGATAATCAAATCACAACACTCAGTCCAACAAAATGCACCACATTTTTTCCAGATATTTTATATTTCAATATCCCGTTGAATATAAAATATCTGGGAAAAATACAGGGCATTTTTTGGACTGAGTGTTGTGAGTCTATTATCGACAAATGCAGAGAATGAATAACATAAAAAATACAGAGAATAGTGCATTTGTGGGTGTTACATAAATTTCTTATTAATACCCTTCCTAACTTTTCCATAAAATGATATTGTACTCGTGTTTCTGGGTCCTTGAACGTTGGTATCAGTAAATGCATGCTGAACTTACCCGGATTTTGTGCGGCGATCAAGGTGACTAGGGCTTGGAGGCAGAAGATGAACAGTGGCAATGTTAGAGCCACCATACTGCCGTCTTCAACAGCTGCAGTCGCCACCAAGTGACAACCTGTAAAGACAGAAACTGCATTATTGAAGCAAGGGACATCTGTGGCATAACGTGCCTTAGCAGGATTACACACAGATGGGCAAGCAGATAGACACAAGTTCCGGCATTCGCGTGAAGGAGTGAAGTGCAATAGCACAAGCACTGGCCTGCTCTGTGATTCAAGCGTGAAGGCGGTTAGACATAACCTTGCAGGGTAGTAGGCTAAACTGTCAAAGTGATGAACATCGCCTTCTTCCTTACTGTTACTGCACATTTTTTTTTTTTGGTTTTCACAAGTTTTGTTGAAATAAATTGTTTTGATTGATATTTAAGGTTGCAATGGACAGGAGGGCAGTCACAAATATACAGTGTATACACAAAAGAATGGTGCGGTTTCAAAAGTTAACGAGAAATTTATTTCTCACCTTACACGGGCACAACGTACACCGTCAGCAGCGGCAACTGTCCAAGTTTCTCATGCGTTAATCACAATCCTTCAATGTGTGCACCCTGGGTCACACGACACACATCCACACGGTAATCAAATTCATCCCAGACTCGGTGTAGCATGTCCGCTGTAATGGTCTGCAGTGCATGCGTTATCCGATCACGAATTTCCTTGAGGGACATGGGCAATGGTGGTACGTAAACAGCGTTAAAGACAGCGTTTACGTACCACCATTGCCCATGTCCCTCAAGGAACTTCGTGATTGGATAACGCATGCACTGCAGACCATTACAGCGGACATGCTACACCGAGTCTGGGATGAATTTGATTACCATGTGGATGTATGTCGTGTGACCCAGGGTGCACACATTGAAGGACTGTGATTAACGCATGAGAAACTTGGACAGTTGCCGCTGCTGACGGTGTACGTTGTGCCCGCGTAAGGTGGGAAATAAATTTCTTGTTAACTTTTGAAACCGCACCATTCTTTTGTGTATAGCCTGTGTATTTGTAATGCATTACTGAATAGGACAATGCGACATGTTTCGGCCTTTATACGAAGCCATCATCAGACGATGAAAGTACAGTCCCTTACTCATGAGAACGCCGTTGACCTGCTCATCGTGGGTACAATCCCTTAACACTCGCGACACTGGCGGGGGGGGGTGGGGGGGGCGTACAGATCCTGTCAAAAACATTGTTCTCTATCATAGCATGACCTTCTTTCCACCGGTCGTCATTTGTTACACATTTCGTTTGTAGCAAGTCAAAAGTCACATTTATGCACAGCTCTAACAACACAGAACAATACAGAAAGAACTGCGTTATCTCACACGCACAAAACACGACTGCACTTCAGCCTAACGTAATTTTAACTAGAATATATCGGTTACTTGTCAAAAGCAAGAGATGGTCGACTTGCCCTAAGGCAAACAACTGGCAAGGCCAAATGCTAACTCCTCAATCAATATTAGTATTTATTTTTTATGTAGTTGAGGTCTCAACTTTACAACGTATCCTCAGTTGGTTTCGGCTCTTAAACACGCATAAAAGTGTAAAGTTGAGATTTCAACTAGATGAAAAATACTTTCATTTTATTGCATGTGAAAATTCCTTCTTTTCGTATTCTACAGTTCCTGACGATGACGTTCTCTGAAGGCCACTACATGGCGTATTGTGTCATTCAGCACCTTACTACAACATAGTTGTGACTGACTGAACTCCTCTCCGCTGTTGGTTCTTATCACACGGAATATCACATGAACCTAAGATATTTTAGTTTCTCAGGACGGTGATAACAAACAACGCTTTCTTTTGGAACTTTCTGACGTGTAGATTGGTGGATACCGTCATTTCTGAGTAACATGCTGCCTCCAGCTTCAGGTTAGAAGAGTATTTTCTTGTAGTTGTTTGATATAAATATTTTACTGTATTTCTAAAATTGTAAAACAAAAGACCAGAACAACGAATTCTAAACCAACAACAGGAGACTTAATGGTGACATTTTAATTTTTTTCAAACGGGATGCAAACAATGGCAAACCTGTATACATAGTTGTCACTGTAGATTCGCGTCTTGTCAGTCTTGGGGGCACTGAATCTCGAGTGCTAGATGTGGCAACACTGCAAACGTTACGATTCTCTCAGTGCGACAAGCCGACACCCGCCTTCTAGTTTGAATCCTGCAGTACGTGAACTCAGAGGAGTGAGTCATTAATTATAAAATCGTGGTTAGAACTGGGTTGCTCTTAAATTACATCGCAGTATGAATTTATGTAACTGTTGGCAATCCTATTTCCTGTCCTTCCAGCATAAACCGTCCATTTATCATACACATGTTCATCAACTGTCTCGTTTGTTCTAATCACCCCCCCCCCCCCGCCCCATTCTCTTCCCTCACCACGAGGTTAATGCCGACCACAGCTGACATTACAACGACATGACAAAATGAGAACCATGATAAATTGTTACGCACGTACGTCTCAGCCAGAGAACGCGAATTCCCAGACAGCAATTTAATTGTAACATTTTCTTTAGATTACGACTAATTTCAGAATATCGACCTGGAAACGGTGCCATTACTGGAAGCTGTTACACCGTATTTTAAAAGTTGGAATAAAATAAATACATAATACGAAGATTAGTCTTTTAGCCTGTTCTCATAGAATATTTAATATCTTACAACAAAACAGATTTCGATTAAACTTGCTACTAAGAGTGACACAATCTTCGTTTGGACTTGAATGAAAGAAGGAATGAATGAATGAATGAATGAACGAACGAACGAACGAACGAACGAACGAACGAACGAACGAACGAACGAACGAACGAACGAACGAACGAACGAACGAACGAACGAACGAACGAACGAATGAATGAATGAATGAATGAATGGATGGATGGATGGATGGATGGATGAATGAATGAATGAATGAAAGAATGAAATAACGAATGAACGAATTAATTAATATGGGTCGAGCCCTTATGGTCCCGATGCACCTAGGCCTTTGACAGGCCCTTTGTGCCCTCTTACTGGGTTCAAGTCATGAGAGTCCTGCCCTTTTAAAAAAGTTCCAGATCCCTCCCAGACTTAGACCTCTAATGTCCTCACAGTCCAGAAAAAAGGGTTCCAGTTGCCAGTTGTCTGAGTGTTGCCAGGACTTCACACTCAGACAAAACATGGACTGAGGTTACCTCCTCAGCGCCACATTTCCAACACAAGGGACTATCCGTCAGCCCCATTATGTCAATATGTCTGCTGAGGACCGTTTGGACTTTGTCCATTGTCTAATTTTTTATAAAGCACGACGTTTCGGAAGCCAGCTCTGCTTCCGCCTTCAGGTAAATAAAGCACCTACATTGGTAGACCACTTAGATAGTGTTTTATTAAAAACAATGTAACGAAAAAGGTCCAAAGAAAGATGACTGTCACTGAGTCGTATACCATCGTCAGAGCCCTGCAACAGCTGAATGGATACTAACACTAATTTCAGAACGAGAATTTCATATAAGAAACATACAATACTAAAATAAACGCTGTTCAAGAAAAAAGTCAAATATGTGACAAACACATCCAAGACCTTCACACCGCCAACTTCATTGTTCTGGATATATATATATATATATCCACACATACACACACACACACATATATAATACCATAAGATCTACACTGTATCACGTAGCGGACTCTTCGATTCTAATTTTTATACTTGTAAGTATTATTTAATAATTTTATCATATACATTAATATTTTAATTGTATCATTATACGTACATGTTACCAAGGCCTACAATGATTTTAAAACCGTCAGCTGCTATACGACCAGATTTTATAATTCCACATGGTAACAAACACTGTAAAATTATGCGATCCCACACAGTGAAACCACATGGTGGATATACGTAGTATATGTGTTTAGTGCCTTTTACCTTGTTTTAAAATAGTGTTGATGGCCCGATGATGGTCGCAAACGGCCAAAACATGTAGCTGTTTCTAAATTAAAAGGTTCAACGACATAACAAACTATTTGTTTTTGAATGATACTAACACGTTTAAACTAAAATTTAAACGATGGGTTCAGTTTTTGTTTACGTCTGTCACCAAATGCAGAGGCCTATAAAACGTTGATTGGAGAATATAAAATGGAGAGCCCACTTGGAAACCCTACGCGTAGATAACATTACAATGTTAATAACACAGAACAAACAAAGCGTACGGGACAGTGGGCTGTATTAACCTTTTAAAGCCTAGCGGTAACTATACATACGACCAGGTTTAACATTAAAAAATTCTACGTGGTGCCCACATTGCGTTTATGTGTTTTGTACGGATCTCAGAACAAACAGCAACTTTTGCCTTATAAAACATTAAGAGACTGGTTTTTATAACCGAAGTAGAGAGTGTTTACAGCGCGGTACGCACTGAGTATATAAAACAGATAAGCTTCGTCTTTAAAGGGTTAATCTAGCACAGAAGAGGGTAAAAGTATACAGCATTGTGGACATGACATTGGACCTTTGAGATCCGTAGAAGACAGGAACACTGACAGTGATTATGCTAGCTGCTTCTCAAGAGGCACACGTTACATGGCAAAACAAAACAAGTGTTTATATTTAAAATGTTGCAGGAAACAACTTTTTTTTCCAGTGGCCGAACAGCCCCTAGTAGGCCAGGGCCTCCTCATTATCGAGGCTTCACGATCACACTCAGACACACCACACTCAGTAGGACTCCTCTGGACGAGTGATCAGCCCGAATCAGAGACCTCTACCTGACAATACACAACAATGACAAGAGACAGACATCAATTCCCACGGCAGGATTCGAACCCGCAATCCCAGCAATCGAGCAGCCGCATACCCACGACTTAGAGCAGGAAAAATGTGTAAGCCTACATCTGTATTAATTATAATATATTTTGTGGTGACCAACTAAGCGTTCATTTGGCTACAATACATTACCATATACGACCGGTAATATTGATTAGCTCGGTAAATGAAACGCCTCCATTGCCAATCACAAACGCACGCGACCGCCGTTACATGCGCGGGCTGCATTTCTGATAATCACCGCGTAATATCACAAAGAATGGAGGACTGATTCCCAAACGTGCAAAGTTTCAACCTTCAAGAGTACACTTTCTTTTAATACACATCAGAAACAGTAAATAATTAAGCAGAACACAAAAACAAAAAATTATTTTTAAAAATCCATTAAATCTAGCGCACGAAAATAAACGGGTGAGTAGATTATACCTCCAGTCATTCTTAACCACGTCACTAGATGTAAATGAGTGGTCAGCTTCACGCGCCGGCTAGCTTACCATCAGTAAATCGTCCCATGTGCCCACTAAATATGAGGACGGGTGGGTTGTACAGCTAGTGTGGACGCTTAGGGGGAGACAAAAGTCTATTGTTCCCCTCCATATCGAAGCACGTTTCCTCGATCTTAAAAGCAATTCCAAATAAATACGCTTGAAGTATGAACAGGGCTCGCCCTTCCTTGGGGCTTGTGGAGTTGCTGGAAAGCTGGATCGTCAAAATGAGACGACAGGTAACGCAGATGGATGTGTCAGGCCAGCGGCGCACATAATGGGGGGGGGGGGCCGCCAGGCTGCAGCCCGCCCAAACCCCCGAAAACCGAAATTTAAAAAACAGAGACTTTGTAAATATTATGATATCAACAGTTTTACGTGATCTGCCATTCAGCCGAAAGCAGCCACTGAAATCGGCTGATGACTAGAAAATTAGAATTTTGAAAAATAAATTAATAACATTAAAAAACAAGAAGATAGGACACTGTGAGTGAGTCATGTAAAATGTAGCTATATTCGTACGTACATAAATGCAGTTGCAAACAGTGTTATATTGTATTACATGGTTTTTATAACATAAATTCTAAAATCATACATAAATTACATATAGGCCCAGGGTCGGCCCCCCCCCCCCAGTGAATAATTCGGGGTGCCCACCTGTGTAAAGCCGTAATAAAACGGCAGATACGCGAAGACGCGAACAAAGAAAGCGGGTATAAGTAGAGTCGCCTGCAAACGGCAGCACAAGACGAATTTAAATGCGCATTTATACTTTTATTGTTAATCTGTTTCCTTCAAAATCCTTTCGAAAGAAAACATTGCATGCCGCATAGAAAGTTAACAGCAAAACAACGAAATGGGTATAGTACGTAGCCGACATCTGCAATGCGGCGAGGGCGTCTCAGTTCCTATCGCCGTCCCCGGGGTGAGGCGAGGCGAAGTTTGCTGTGAGCAGGTAAACACTGCCATCGCGCCTGAAGAACTAGACAGATGGAACGAACTTCCACGCTACACACCGCACAAATAACAGCCCCACCATGTTTGTATTGTTTGTTTTGTATGAATGCACAATAAAGACTCTACATTTTCACTGCATTTTTCAACAGCATTCACCCACGACAGCTTCTGTCAAAATCATAAACGAACACTGAACACAATGTAATTGGAGATTTTTCGCAAAAAGGGGCTAACTTCAGAATGTATGTAAGTACAAAGCTAAATGTGTTACCGTGCTTAATTATCACAACATAACGGCCGATCCCAGTGGCCGCGCAGTCTAAGGCGTAGGTTTGCGGACGAGCGCTTGCTGGGATCGTGGGTTCGAATCCCACCGGGGGCATGGATGTTTGTCTTTTGTACAGTGTTTGTGTTGTCGGGTAGGGGTCTCTGCGACGGGCCGATCCCTCGTCCAAAGGAGTCCTACCGACTGTGGTGTGTGTCTGAGTGTGATCAAGTGAAAATAAAAAATATCGACACGTACTGCGAGTAGGTAGAAGAGGGAAGGACTACGAAACGAAACAAAAATGAAGGCCAACAACTAACATAGGTTTGTGGTAACGTGAAAATATCTAAAATTTTAGCTTAAAATATGTTCATTTTCGTTTCCCAGTTCCTTGAATATTGCCTGTACGTACATATAAAGTAAGAAAGTGTTTAAATGTACTAGTAGTAGTAGTAGTAGTAGTAGTAGTAGTAGTAGTAGTAGTAGTAGTAGTAGTAGTAGTAGTAGTAGTAGTAGTAGTAGTAGTAGCAGTAGTAATGCAGTACTAGTATTAGTGTTAGTAGTAGTAGAGGGGAGACGGGGTATAGCTCCAACCGATTCACCACCCGGCCTGGCACCAGAAAGAGACGGACGGTCAGTACCACGCCCCGGCCGCTTTACCCCCGGAAAAAAAGACCCGGTACCCATTGCACAGGAGGCTGACCCAGGGCCGGCCTGGACGGCACGGAAAATCTCGCTCCCACCGGGATTCGATCCCCGGTGCGTCCAGTCCGTATTGACTCGCTATACCGACTGAGCTATCCCGGACGACAATTAAAATTGAGACACAAAAAAAACTTAGGTACGTGATAGCACAGGTAAACTATATTGTCACTGTACGCACCATGAAGGCACATGGCAACGGACATTCTTTCTTAACTTCGACACCAGAAGGAGGCGAGTGGTTAGCTTCACGGCCTGACCGTTTTAACCCTGTAGAAAGAGCTCTTATTACCCACTGAGTGGAAGGCTTCATGGGCCCCAGAGCTGGTCTAGACACTTTGGGTACCACGGTGTTATAAAAGGAGTCTGTCAAACTGAGTATCAGTGCACTGTATGGAAACGGTCTACTCCAGAATGCCTTCAATTACAATTTGGCAGTAGAAACGGGCGTCTTACGTATTTCTGACGTCTCCGAATAATGAATATAATAAAATAAATGTGCGTTTTACTCATTTGTCTACTTATGCTTTATTTCACAGTTCTCTCATTAGTTCAGATAATTAACTCCACATAACTTTTCTTGAGAAGACGCCCCTTCTTCAGTCAGTCAAGACATTCGCCGTACTTTATGAAAACGAAGGTTCATTACCGCATTCACAAAAGCCCACCATCTGTCCCTATCCTGAGCCAGATCAATAGAGTCCACTCCCCAATCCCATTTGTTGAAGATATATTTTAACATTATCCTCCAATCTACGCTTAGGTCTTACAAGTGGTCTCTTTCCCTCAGGCTTCCCCATGAATTAGTAGTTTAGATTTGGCCTATACAGCGCCGAATGATGATATGATTAGTGAATAATCAAGGGGAAATATCATTACAATAAAACTTTGCGGCTTGATTTAATTTATATATACTACCCTGGATGTACTGGGGAATATCACGGAACGTGTCAGTAGGAAGACCGTGTCTTAGCTTGATTCGAACCCGGAACCTCCGAATATCCAGCAAGAGTGCTGTCCACTTGACAGTGACGTTCGCTCAAGCGTAACTAAATGGAACAACGGACACCAATCAATATTATGTACACAGTACTGAACAAACATTTCTACCCTAGCAAAGTGAACCAATATCAGTTGCAACTCTGCAGACCTGCGACGTGACGCTATGAAACAAACGTATAACGAGGTGTACGTGCCGCGTATCCGATTGGCCCGAGTGTTAGTTTGTTTTAGATAATGAGATGATATTGCGACGTTAATCACAGTTACAACACTGGCAATGCCATTAAGTTACAACATGCCACGTCGAAAATGTATTTTGTCGCATACCAATCTGTTGTATCACGTTATATCTTATTAAAAAAATCGTATAAAATTACATATAATCACATGTGACCTTGTTGATTACACTGAAAAGAATCGACAAATTTCCACTTAACTGAAGGCGTACTCGACATCACTAACTATAATCCTAATAAGTTTGGGAGTTTTCCGAAGTTGAAAACTGCGGACAGGCGACATTGCTGACTCCAGTATGTATGTGTGTGTGTGTGTGTGTGTGTGTGTGTGTGTGTGTGTGTGTGTGTGTAGTGAAACCCTGTTAAAAAAAATTTTTGAAAATTCCAAGGAAATCCTACTTCTTAAGCGGGAAATTTCTTAAAGGGGTCGTTTTAATGATATGGGAGAATTTTGGTGCTTTTTTATCCTGACTTCTTAGGCGGGAAATTTTCTTAACCCGGTTTTTCTTAAGCGAATTTCACTGTATATAAGTGTATACAATAAATACAACCACTGCTTCAGTCCGCACAACTGAACTTGCTGCATGTTTCGACCCCTTCCGGTCATCTTCAGGCAAGTTACGTTATCCGAATTAAAAACTACACAAATATTCAGTGCCACAGCAGGTTGGAATTCCAGGTTTTTAATAGCGTGTATTAGAATAGTGTGCAGTTATATACGTAGTGTGCCATCTACTTACTTAAATTTAGAACCTATTCATATAATCTCAAATGTTGTGTATATCTCATTTGTATTTGTAAAATTTGCACTGTTTTTAAATCCAAATAATTTGGAATTCGTAGTTTGGATAACTGCCGAACCGTGTATAGCTCAGTCGGTATAGCGACTGACTACGGACTGGACGGTCTGGGGACCGAACCCCGGTGGGAGAGAGATTTTCCGTGCCCGCCCAGGTCTTCCTCGAGGCCCACCCAGCCTCCTGTACAATTGCTACCGGGACTCTTTCCCCCGGGTTAAGCGGCCGTGGCGTGGCGCTAATCGCCCATCCCCTTCTAACGCCGAGGTTGGAGATGGATAGCACCTATACCTCGGCCGCCCTTCCGTACCAGTATAGGCATGTCATGGGGTGACCTTTACCTTATACGAAACCAGGTACTTTATTGTTTGTATTTATTCTCGGTATGTGTAAAACGTCCCTGTAGTGTCTTCTTGTTGTGCAGTTTCCTCTCTATTTACACGTAATATGTCATGTCAAACGTGCTGGTCTTTGTAGACATTCTACAGAGTTTCCGTAGCAATGTAACCAACAAGCGCACATCGCTGGTACCTAGCATGGCTTAACACGTACGTGTCACTACCAATATGGGAGTGAACAAAATGGCCGGACAACTGGAGGACGAAAAGAAGACAGAATTTTAAGGTTTGGGGGAGGAGGGAAACCGCAACAACTTCAAACATCAAGAAGTGGAACCTCCCCGTGGAACTTGTTTCCGTGGCCGCAGTGTACGCATTACTTCAGTCAAGAGCAGGGCTTCTATTTGCAGCTAATAAATACGGATGTTGATGGCAAAGTCTAGTTACCTTTGTGTTTAATCGCACATGAAAACCAAGGGGTGTGGAAGTGAAATTCCACGCATTATTAACCTTGGCACTAAACGATGGTGAGTTGTCGGCTTTATGTTTCAGCCATATTTTACTCGAAAGTGTAGGTATCGACAGGATGTTGAATGTGTCTCTATCTTTGGTATTAAAGGAAAATTCCTGCCCCCTTCAAGAAAGTTAAACAGAATACCTACCACTCCCAGCAGTGTAACATCCTTCAGTTAAACACAATACCTACTATTCCCAGCACTGTAACATGCTTCAGTTAAACACAATACCTACTCTTCCCGGCACTGTAACATGTTTCAGCTAAGCACAATACCTGCCACTCCCAGCACTGTAACATGTAACATGTTTCAGTTGATCACAATACCTACTATTCCCAGCACTGTAACATGTTTCAGTGAAACACAATACCTACTACTCCCAGCACTGTAACATGTTTCAGTTAAACAAAATACCTATTACTCCTAGCACTGTAACATGTTTCAGTTAAACACAATACCTACTACTCCTAGCACTGTAACATGTTTCAGTTAAACACAATACCTACTACCCCTAGCACTGTAACATGTTTCAGTGAAACACAATACCTACTACTCCTAGCACTGTAACATGTTTCAGTTCAACACAATACCTACTACTCCTAGCACTGTAACATGTTTCAGTCAAACAAAATACATACTACTCCCAGCACTGTAACATGTTTCGATTAAACATAATACCTACCACTCCCAGCACTGTAACATGTTTCAGTTAAACACAATGCCTACTACCCCTAGCACTGTAACATATTACAGTTAAACACAATACCTACTACTCCCAGCACTGTAACATGTTTCAGTGAAACACAATACCTACTACTCCTAGCACTGTAACATGTTTCAGTTAAACACAATACCTACTACTCCCAGCACTGTAACATTTTCAGTTAAACACAATACCTACTACTCCCAGCATTCTAACATGTTTCAGTTAAACACAATACCTACTACCCCTAGCACTGTAACATCTTTCAGTTAAACACAATACCTACTACCCCTAGCACTGTAACATATTTCAGTTAAACACAATACCTACTACCCCTAGCACTGTAACATGCTTCAGTTAAACACAATACCTACTACTCCCAGCACTGTAACATGTTTCAGTTAAACACAATACCTACTATTCCCAGCACTGTAACATATTGCAGTTAAACACAATACCTATTACCCCTAGCACTGTAACATATTCCAGTTAAACACAATACCTACTACTCCCAGCACTGTAAGTTGCTTCAGTTAAACACAATACCTACTACTCCCAGCACTGTAACATGTTTCAGTTAAACACAATACCTACTATTCCCAGCACTGTAACATATTTCAGTTAAACACAATACCTACTACCCCTAGCACTGTAACATATTCCAGTTAAACACAATACCTACTACTCCCAGCACTGTAAGTTGCTTCAGTTAAACACAATACCTACTACTCCCAGCACTGTAACATGCTTCAGTTAAACACAATACCTACTACTCCCAGCACTGTAACATGTTTCAGTTAAACACAATACCTACTACCCCTAGCACTGTAACATATTTCAGTTAAACACAATACCTACTACCCTTAGCACTGTAACATATTTCACTTAAACACAATACCTACTACTCCCAGCACTGTAACATGCTTCAGTTAAACACAATACCTACTACTCCCAGCACTGTAACATGCTTCAGTTAAACACAATACCTATGACTCCCAGCACTGTAACATGCTTCAGTTAAACACAATACCTACTACCCCTAGCATTGTAACATATTTCAGTTAAACACAATACCTACTACCCCTAGCACTGTAACATATTTCAGTTAAACACAATACCTACTACTCCCAGCACTGTAAAATGCTTCAGTTAAACATAATACCTACTACTCCCAGCACTGTAACATGCTTCAGTTAAACACAATACCTACTACTACCAGCACTGTAACATGTTTCAGTTAAACACAAGACCTGCTACCCCTAGCACTGTAACATATTTCAGTTAAACACAATACCTACTACCCCTAGCACTGTAACATATTTCAGTTAAACACAATACCTACTACTCCCAGCACGATAACATGCTTCAGTTAAACACAGTACCTACTACTCCTAGCACTGTAACATGTTCCAGTGAAACACAATACCTACCACTCCCAGCACTGTAACATGCCTCAGTTAAACACAATACCTACTACTCCCAGCACTGTAACATGTTTCACTTAAACGCAATACCTACTACCCCTAGCACTGTAACATGTTTCAGTTAAACACAATAACTACTACCCCTAGCACTGTAACATATTACAGTTAAACAAAATACCTACTACTCCCAGCACTGTAACATGCTTCAGTTAAACAAAATACCTACTACTCCCAGCACTGTAACATGCTTCAGTTAAACATAATACCTACTACTCCCAGCACTGTAACATGCTTCAGTTAAACACAATACCTACTTCCCCCAGCACTGTAACATGCTTCAGTTAAACACAATACCTACTACTCCCAGCACGGTAACATGTTTCAGTTAAACACAATACCCACTACCCCTAGCACTGAAACATATTTCAGTTAAACACAATACCTACTACCCCTAGCACTGTAACATATTTCAGTTAAACACAATACCTACTACTCTTAGCACTGTAACATATTTCAGTTAAACACAATACCTACTACTCCCAGCACTGTAACATGTTTCAGTTAAACACAATACCTACTAGTCCCAGCACTGTAACATGCTTCAGTTAAACACAATACCTACTACTCCCAGCACTGTAACATGTTTCAGTTAAACGCAATACCTACTACCCCTAGCACTGTAACATGTTTCAGTTAAACACAATACCTACTACCCCTAGCACTGTAACATATTTCAGTTAAACACAATACCTACTACTCCCAGCACTGTAACATGCTTCAGTTAAACACAATACCTACTACTTCCAGTACTGTAACATGCTTCAGTTAAACACAATACCTACTATTCCCAGCACTGTAACATCCTTCAGTTAAACACAATACCTACTATTCCCAGCACTGTAACATGTTTCAGCTAAGCACAATACCTGCCACTCCCAGCACTGTAACATGTAACATGTTTCAGTTGAACACAATACCTACTATTCCCAGCACTGTAACATGTTTCAGTGAAACACAATACCTACTACTCCCAGCACTGTAACATGCTTCAGTTAAACACAATATCTACCACTCCCAGCACTGTAACATGTTTCAGTTAAACACAATACCTACTACTCCTAGCACTGTAACATGTTTCAGTTAAACACAATACCTACTACCCCTGGCACTATAACATATTTCAGTTAAACACAATTCCTACTACTCCCAGCACTGTAACATGCTTCAGTTAAACACAAGACCTACTACTCCCAGCACTGTAACATGCTTCAGTTAAACATAATACCTACTACTCCCAGCACTGTAACATGCTGCAGTTAAACACAATACCTACTACCCCTAGCACTGTAACATATTTCAGTTAAACACTATACCTACTACTCCCAGCACTGTAACATGCTTCAGTTAAACACAATACCTACTACTCCCAGCACTGTAACATGTTTGAGTTAAACACAATACCTACCACTCCCAGCATTGTAACATGTTTCAGTTAAACACAATACCTACTACCCCTAGCACTGTAACATATTTCAGTTAAACACAATACCTTCTACCCCTAGCACTGTAACATATTTCATTTAAACACAATACCTACTACTCCAAGCACTGTAACATGCTTCAGTTAAACACAATACCTACTACTCCCAGCACTGTAACATGTTTCAGTTGAACACAATCCCTACTACCCCAACACCGTAAAACGTGTTTCAGTGAAACACAATAGCTACTACTCTAACACTGTAAAGATGTTCCAGTTACAAACACAATATCTACGTACGTTAGACAGTGTAACATGATCCAGTACTAGGAATAGTTACAATTCGGTCGCCTTATTTACATTCCCTTTAAAAATTTAAAGGTTTTATTTCTCTGTCTCTCTCCAGTAAATGATCGCCGCCCCCCAGTAAAATCCCTTTCGTCTTAAACTCTGCACAATAATACAGTGGGTTTTATTTAGAGCTCAGTCGTAAAGCGAACTTGTACATTATGTGTCGGCCGGGCTTTAGGAACAGCCGAGACTTCACCACAGTAAGCGCTCGCAAATAAAACAACCCTGTACATACGTTTACGACAGGGAACCATACTCGATAGCTGTATGTGTTTCCTATTCTGAAATCCCGCGTGTATTTGTACTGCCCCAGATATAAAATTTATTTCCCTGTCCCCTTGCTCTCCGTCTTCTGCATTCTATGCTGAGTTGAGTGCTTGCCTTTCCGTATGGCACGAGGGAGATACTTAACGGCAGATGCGTAGTAGATGTGGTCCAATGCACAGGCTTTCAGCAGACAGGCTGTAAATTTCGTTATGGAGTGTGTGTAAGCCTTATATCTATTACCATTTTCCTGTTCAAAAATTTCATACTAGTAATATTCCATCGACAGAAGAAAAAAAACTGGAGCACACGTAAAAAGGAAAACACAGGATAATTAGTTTTCAGTTCATAAATGTTTAAATGTTTTATGTGACTTACTAATATCATGAACGACAAAACATTTTTAAACCCGCTGTGTTAATTTTTTAAGAGAGTACACGATTTTTTGTTAGATTTCTCATTGAAGAAATAAATGTGCTTTTGAGATTACTACGCTGTCTCTGTCTTTATGGCCCCAATTTCAAGCTCCGAACCAATTTACCGATTTTTACGAAATTTGGTATTAGCATTATTACCGTAAAGATGACACCAAAGTCACACTTTCTATTTCATAATGCACTGTCAACATAGCAGACAGGCGAACGTTCGAGATGGGCATGACATTAATGCCTCTTTATCCAGAGAAGTGAAATGACGAATGGTACTTGAAAAGTGTGCAAATTTAATTAAAGTTTTGAAGAACATAAAATATATCCGTGCGAAAATTTTCATTAGCATTCGATTTCATGCGGTTACTAATGAAGCACTGTAAACAGGCATGTAAAATTTGGCATGCACATCACAAACAGGCATGTAAAGTTTGGCGTGCACATCACAAACATGCATGTAAAGTTTGGCGTGCACATTACAAACAGGCATGTAAAGTTTGGCGTCCACATCACAAACATATTTACACACCGTGTGAGAAATATTGTTTGTTAAGTCAAAGCTATAAATATGGCGAAAATGCGAGTTTGTTATATTATATCCAATAAATTTAAGGTAGACATAATCTGTAATTAAGAACCCTCTTTCACAGAAATATAATAATTAACACTGACAATAATAATACTAAGATGATTATACATACATGCGACAAGAAACAGGCATTCTGTACGGGAATAATTTTTAATTTCGCAGTAATTCTTCTACCCGGACATAGAGTACCGCTGGAGATGTAAATAAAGGGGGCATTTTGCTGAATTATGTCTTACTAAACAGGATTCTTACATACGCCAGTCACAAAGAAAGAGTCTGGAAATACAAGCTGTAACGAATGCATAATTTGGAGCTTGAGGACAACTTTACAGTCTCATATTACGGTCCCCCAATCTGGACATGTTACACTACTTTCAGAACACAGTGACAGTTGCGAGATTTGAGGTTCCCGCACCGGTGTTTCAGAAGATACAATCTTCTGAGACGTGAGGCTATGTCACGTTGGCTTTCATCCTGAAAATGAAGGCACTTCAGACTTTTGAAATGTCTTGAACTGCTTGACCCTTGAAGATGGGACCCATAGGCCGTCCCTAACACTCAGTAGCTAGCAACTGACGTTACGTAACATCCCAAGGTCCCAACTACACCGTGAGAGAAGCTGAAATCTCGCGACAACTGAGTGGCATTTTGTGGCGTTTTGACGTGGGACATTCCGTCCTGAAGATACACAGATGTGAGGATAGTAGCCGTCCATCAGAATTGTTTGATACGTTTTTATACACGCAACATGTTTCGACTCATGCATAAGGAACCATCATCAAGCTGATAAGGCACCACAAAAAAGCTGTTACGTCAAACATGTTACATTATTGTACGTTTTCCATGCATATGGTTGAGATCTTCACTTGCAGTCACCATAAAAATATATAAGCCGAAAGCATTAAATTTTTAATTACAAATATATATATATACGTATGATAAATTTAAGTATAGATCTCAACTGTATAAAGAAGCAACGTATAACAATACAAGGTGTTTTACATAAAAACTTTTGTTTGGTACCTTTTCAGTCTGATGGTAGCTCCTTATATATAAGCCGAAACACGTTGCAGTAAAACCTTACAACATAAAAAGACTTGTGGTTGCCAGTTACTGTCCTCACATCTGAACATTTTGTTACCCAAATCAGATGATGAATTGCAGAAGGCAGAGCTGGAAGTTCGCTTAACCCAACAAACTGACGACAATATATGCCCCTATTTAAACGACATTCATAAAAGCTCAACACCACACATGTAGACTTCTCATACCGAATTTCATCCAAACAGCAAGATAAATGTCAAAGCCTGGGATAGAAACTGATTTAGGCCCCAAGTAAAATACAGATTTCACTGCTCCTATTTTCACTCAACTGTCACTCATTACTTTCTCGTACTTCTCTTGAAAAAGGTAAAGCAATCCCATTAGAGGGCTGGAGAGGTCCTGAGGGTTCCAAGAGGTTGAGGCTCCCAGATTTCCAGACAGTTGGCACATAAATGTGGTAAGGTTATTAGCCCTATGCACCGGCCGCCTTTACCCCCCCCCCCCCAAGGAAATATTCCTGGTACTCATTTCTGTTAGAGGCTGAGTCGACCCCAGGGCCATAGTGCGACCGGAAGGATTACATCAATGAAAAATTCCAGTGACACCATCTGGAATCGAAACCGCGATCTTCTGATTTGTAGCGTACATCTCTTGTAATGGAATATATCCAACTCGAGCGAAAACTGTAGAAGATATTGGCAAAATACCAATTACGTCCTCAAGCAAAGCATGACTTGCACGGTACCGACTTCTACAAAACTCAGAATTACTGGACGGTATCACATAAAAACCTTTTTTTTACCGAAATTCACCAAAATCAGTCAAGAAATGTGGAAATTACGGTACAAATTCACTTACGCCAGTATCCCCCCCCCCAAAGCTGCAACAGCCTGTAGTGGGGGGCGGGTCCTCCTCATTATCGAGGCTTCACGATCACATTCACACACCACACTCGGTAGGACTTCTCTGGACGAGTGATCAGCCCGACGCAGAGACCTCTACCTGACAACACACAACACTCACAAGACGCATATATGCATGCCACCAGCGGGATTCGAACCCGCAACCCCAGCAAGCAAGAGGCCCCAGACCCACGCCTTAGACCGCGCAGCAACCGGCATCGACCATTCAGGCCAGGCACTGAGCTAATTTTCGCCAAACTCACACTTCCTCGACACCGTTTTTTAAAAGACTACTAGAACGAATTTAATGAAAATCTGATAAACGGTTTAGTCGCTGAAATTACATCATCGACGGAGGGACGGACGGACGGACGGACGGACAGACGGACAGGCGGGCGTGGTCTCCACGTGTGTCGTTCTTTTTCTACTTCGTAAATAAATGCCTAGAAAAGAACAGTAATGTTGCACATGAACTGTATTGCTGTTCCTTGGAACAATGCTATTACACGCAAATGCAGCCAGGTAGAGAGAAACCGTATAACTGTGTTGCTGTATTCCCCCTTGCGCCGTTTGAACTCCTACAGAAAGTCAACCATTGTAAGCAAGGGATTCATTTGAAGTATACCGTATTCACTTCCGGCGTCACAGTCAACACAATGCGTCTCCATTAGAAAGGACAGACAGTTACTGCTGTTTGGGGAAACGGTCAGTTTCCTGCGAGAATTATACGACACACTGTGTGTCGTTTTTGGTACTCAGACGGCCTGTGCTTTAGAAGGTCAAATCGACTTGGCAAGGAAGCCCTGTTCCACACAGAACCTTTGGTAGGACCATTTGTTCTGGTGAGGGTACTTGTGAGTAAAGTTGTGTTGTGAGTTCTGTTTCCGTTATGAACTGCCAAAGTCTTATATCATTGCCTCTCAGCCGGGGTCCCCAGGACATATCAAAGGTGTCACCGAGTTGAATAGATTCCACTCAAGAGAATATAAAGTGTTTTTCCTAATCTTAGTTTTATTATAATTTAATGGTACGAAATCATTGTTTTTAATCAATTTTTTACAATGATGTAACAGCTTAAGAAATGTTTCTTATTTACAAATATTTCAGCTTTAAATGTTGCTGCGATTTGTGACTAACGGGACCGCAATGTGTGATAATTTTTTTTTGGGGGGGGGGTTCACAGAATCAGTGATCAGTGATTAGTATAGGGTCCGCTGAACCTCAGGAGTTGACAGACTGGACTACAGAACATAAAATCTTGCCTTAATATTCTTCAGCCCGTTGTGCACATTACACAGGAACTGCAGTTGGCAGCGGAAGGACACACAACAGACGCAAATAAGCAGAACTCGGTGGCGTTAATTTTACTACATACGGCAGACATAGTACAATAACGGAAGTCACACGAGTTGTATGATTGGAAATGATGCAATGATATAAGGACTCTACCACGTGACTTAATCCAAAAATACAATACATTTACAACCCCGTAGATAAAAACCGGACTTCTTAGTCACAATTTCTAAACTTGTCTAATGCAACCGGCAATCAAGTCACGGCATTGAGGATTCATACTGTCACTATGTGACTAATGTACTTTACAAATGAATATTGCTATCAGTCAGCATAACATTATATTCATGAAGAGAAGAGCTACATATTTCGGCCGAACTGATTAGCCATTGTCAGGTCTAATTATACTTGCAAGAATACATAAGGGAATATATTCCAGACCTGTATTTCAGGTTTCAGATCTCAACCTTCACAAGATAAAATATACATACACTACAACATACAAAATAAACCTTCACAAGATAAAATAAACATACACTACAACATACAAAATAAAAGTGTATATTTTATCAGTTCACCAGGCACACCTAACAAGCTGTATTATACGATTTTTTAATTGGCAACGGAAACACACGGGATCTGCACTCTTCTGCGGTATAACGCAGCGTCGAGTGGAAATCCTTTACTGTTTGGTTGGTTCGCCTGTGCTAGCACCACCACCACCACCACCCAGGTTCTCTGTGGTCAGGAACAACCGCCTACCTACGGTGGCCCTTTAAGACCAACCTGCGCTCACACAGTCCGGCAGGTACTCTGCGCTAACGTGCGCTAGCACAGTCCGACAGGTACTCTGCGCTAACCTGCGCTAACACAGTCCGGCAGGTACTCTGAGCTAACCTGCGCTAACACAGTCCGGCAGGTACTCTGCGCTAACCTGCGCTAACACAGTCCGGCAGGTACTCTGAGCTAACCTGCGCTAACACAGTCCGGCAGGTACTCTGAGCTAACCTGCGCTAACACAGTCCGGCAGGTACTCTGAGCTAACCTGCGCTAACACAGTCCGGCAGGTACTCTGAGCTAACCTGCGCTAACACAGTCCGGCAGGTACTCTGAGCTAACCTGCGCTAACACAGTCCGGCAGGTACTCTGAGCTAACCTGCGCTAACACAGTCCGGCAGGTACTCTGAGCTAACCTGCGCTAACACAGTCCGGCAGGTACTCTGAGCTAACCTGCGCTAACACAGTCCGGCAGGTACTCTGAGCTAACCTGCGCTAACACAGTCCGGCAGGTACTCTGAGCTAACCTGCGCTAACACAGTCCGGCAGGTACTCTGAGCTAACCTGCGCTAACACAGTCCGGCAGGTACTCTGAGCTAACCTGCGCTAACACAGTCCGGCAGGTACTCTGAGCTAACCTGCGCTAACACAGTCCGGCAGGTACTCTGAGCTAACCTGCGCTAACACAGTCCGGCAGGTACTCTGAGCTAACCTGCGCTAACACAGTCCGGCAGGTACTCTGAGCTAACCTGCGCTAACACAGTCCGGCAGGTACTCTGAGCTAACCTGCGCTAACACAGTCCGGCAGGTACTCTGCGCTAACCTGCGCTAACACAGTCCGACAGGTACTCTGAGCTAACCTGCGCTAACACAGTCCGGCAGGTACTCTGAGCTAACCTGCGCTAGCACAGTCCGGCAGGTACTCTGAGCTAACCTGCGCTAACACAGTCCGGCAGGTACTCTGCGCTAACCTGCGCTAGCACAGTCCGGCAGGTACTCTGCGCTAACCTGCGCTAGCACAGTCCGGCAGGTACTCTGCGCTAACCTGCGCTAGCACAGTCCGGCAGGTACTCTGCGCTAACCTGCGCTAACACAGTCCGACAGGTACTCTGCGCTAACCTGCGCTAACACAGTCCGGCAGGTACTCTGCGCTAACCTGCGCTAGCACAGTCCGGCAGGTACTCTGCGCTAACCTGCGCTAGCACAGTCCGGCAGGTACTCTGCGCTAACCTGCGCTAGCACAGTCCGGCAGGTACTCTGCGCTAACCTGCGCTAACACAGTCCGGCAGGTACTCTGCGCTAACCTGCGCTAACACAGTCCGGCAGGTACTCTGCGCTAACCTGCGCTAGCACAGTCCGGCAGGTACTCTGCGCTAACCTGCGCTAGCACAGTCCGGCAGGTACTCTGCGCTAACCTGCGCTAGCACAGTCCGGCAGGTACTCTGCGCTAACCTGCGCTAACACAGTCCGGCAGGTACTCTGCGCTAACCTGCGCTAACACAGTCCGGCAGGTACTCTGCGCTAACCTGCGCTAGCACAGTCCGGCAGGTACTCTGCGCTAACCTGCGCTAGCACAGTCCGGCAGGTACTCTGCGCTAACCTGCGCTAGCACAGTCCGGCAGGTACTCTGCGCTAACCTGCGCTAACACAGTCCGGCAGGTACTCTGCGCTAACCTGCGCTAACACAGTCCGGCAGGTACTCTGCGCTAACCTGCGCTAGCACAGTCCGGCAGGTACTCTGCGCTAACCTGCGCTAGCACAGTCCGGCAGGTACTCTGCGCTAACCTGCGCTAGCACAGTCCGGCAGGTACTCTGCGCTAACCTGCGCTAACACAGTCCGGCAGGTACTCTGCGCTAACCTGCGCTAACACAGTCCGGCAGGTACTCTGCGCTAACCTGCGCTAGCACAGTCCGGCAGGTACTCTGCGCTAACCTGCGCTAGCACAGTCCGGCAGGTACTCTGCGCTAACCTGCGCTAACACAGTCCGGCAGGTACTCTGCGCTAACCTGCGCTAACACAGTCCGGCAGGTACTCTGCGCTAACCTGCGCTAGCACAGTCCGGCAGGTACTCTGCGCTAACCTGCGCTAGCACAGTCCGGCAGGTACTCTGCGCTAACCTGCGCTAACACAGTCCGGCAGGTACTCTGCGCTAACCTGCGCTAACACAGTCCGGCAGGTACTCTGCGCTAACCTGCGCTAGCACAGTCCGGCAGGTACTCTGCGCTAACCTGCGCTAGCACAGTCCGGCAGGTACTCTGCGCTAACCTGCGCTAACACAGTCCGGCAGGTACTCTGCGCTAACCTGCGCTAACACAGTCCGGCAGGTACTCTGCGCTAACCTGCGCTAGCACAGTCCGGCAGGTACTCTGCGCTAACCTGCGCTAGCACAGTCCGGCAGGTACTCTGCGCTAACCTGCGCTAACACAGTCCGGCAGGTACTCTGCGCTAACCTGCGCTAACACAGTCCGGCAGGTACTCTGCGCTAACCTGCGCTAGCACAGTCCGGCAGGTACTCTGCGCTAACCTGCGCTAGCACAGTCCGGCAGGTACTCTGCGCTAACCTGCGCTACCACAGTCCGACAGGTATCCCGCGCTTGGAGAGCGCAGAGTACCTGTCGGACTGTGCTAGCGCAGGTTGGTCTTAAAGGGCCACCGTAAGTATGCGGTTGGTCCTGACCACAGAGAACCTGGGTGGTGGTGGTGGTGGTGGTGGTGGTGGTGGTGGTGGTGGTGGTGGTGGTGGTGGTGGTGGTGGTGGTGGTGCTAGCACAGGCGAACCAACCAAACAGTAAAGGATTACCACTCGACGCTGCGTTACACCCCAGAAGAGCGCAGATCTCATCAGCATCGCGGCGGAAGCCTGAAGTCACGGATGGAAACACACGGGGTTTCCACTCTTATAGTTTTTGTTAATGGCTTTATGGTGGCTCTCTACTGAGCCGAAACTAGTTGCCAAGAATAAAACGTGTATAAGACAGCTTGCTGGGTGTGACTAACGAACTGATACACTATACACTTGATAAATACACCAGCGGGGATGTTCTACATTACGATTATAAAATACAGAATGCCTGAAACGTATAACTTGAAGTCCATGAAACGTAAAAGTGATGAAAAATAGGAAAATATGACGTAGGGCAATTAGATATACAGCCGAACCTGCTTAAAACGACATCGGTTTAAAAGACATGTCGTCTATAGTGTCAGATATTCTGTGGTACCAATCAATTTCTTACTGTTAACCGTTAACACTATTCTTCTCGGTTATAACAACACTCATTTATAACGACACAAAATATTCAGTCCCTTTTAAGACGTTATAACCGACTTCGACTACACATTTCTTGCGTATACTGCAATCGAATCATCGAAGTGTATAAGAGTGCGTGCTGAGTAGGACCAGCTTCAGTTCTTTAATCTTGTCTGGTGAACACTGTTCCACGCTCATTCATTCACTCATTCATTCATTCATTCATTCATTCATTCATTCATTCATTCATTCATCACCGACGTTATACAAACTTGTGAATCGACAGTACCGTTAAATCAAGCACTTGGAAAAAAAAAACACTGACCCAGCTTATCTAATTTGGAATGGCATTCAGTTCATGGCCCTGCAAATAAAAGTTGTAATTACCGGCTAATGCCCTAGCACTTAAGGCTGGTCTGGGAACTACGAACGCTTATGAAAGTTGGGTCTACATGCAGTTCAGCAGAAACGTGCAGAAGCCACATTATCGTTGTCAGAGAAACACGAGTTCCAACATTAGCCCTACAGCACCCATTATTACTTCTGGTTGTCCAGAAACTGAAACACAAGCCTTGATGATTACAGACTAATCTCGCAACTGTCTCAGCAGAAAATTAACTGCACTAAGGGGTAGCTCCGAGCTACAGAGCACACAGACCACACATAGGGAAGCGTTTCGAGCTTTGTTACTCTTACCGCGCAAGTGACGTAACTGCAGAACTTTAATAGCCAAGTTTAGGTAGAACATGGGATGGGGGTGCATAGCCATCGGCATCCATATCAAGTAGCAGAAGCTTGGAGAGTGGGTATCCTACAGTACTTCCAGGTAGGACAGCAAGAGATAATGGATTCTGGCAATCAATAATACTGATGTAACCAGCAAAGTTGTAAAGTTACTAGTTAGACAGAGGAAGTCCGATCGTTTATCTTGCTGTCTTCACGAGGAAACAAAATTTGCTTCGTAATTATTCAGTACAACGTACCGCAGGAGTTGTGGGTATGTTTTATATAGATGGGTAACGTCCCACCCTCTCTGGCAAAGGGCCACAGCAGTTATTGTGAGCTGGTTTGGGGGCTGCACGTGTAAAAATCATAATAAGTGGTATAACCAACCGCACTACTAGGCCTAACTGCTTTTATTTTTATAGGTGCCCGTCTGTCAAAAACTGAGAAGTACTACAAAGACTCAAATAGAAAAGCAGCATTCTACACAATAAAACAAAGAAAGGCTAACTGCATTGGTCACATCTTGCGTAGAAATTTACTTCTAAAACACGTTATTGAATGAAATATAGAAGAGACGGGGAGACGAGGAAGAAGATGTAAGCAGCTACTGGATGACCTTAAGGAAAAGAGAAGATACTGGAGGTTGAAAGAGGAAGCACTAAATCGCACGCCGTGGAGAACTCGCTTTGGAAGAGGTTATGGACCTGCCTTAAGACAGGCTGTGTGATGATGATGATGATGATGATGATGATGATGATGATGATGACGGCGACGACGACGACGACGACGACGATATACAATTTACCAATGTGGCTGCGGGCCGCGTAACACAAGCTGGGGACCAGTGGTTGGAAACCTTTACTGCAGGTGTAATCATGTGTCATGGAACGTAAAGGTAAGACTTCCGACTCTTATGCTGGATGTGTCTGGTTCAAATTCCGGTAGGCAACAGACTATCCTGAGGATTTTGAGTCAAAAAATCAGACAGGCGCATGAGCCACCTGTCTTATGCATCGTGTGGCGGAAAAAATTAATATAAAGTTGATTATTCCATTTCAACAAAGAGACAATTGCGCATCTGCTTAACCCTTTAAAGACCAGTTGTTACTATACTGTATCTATCAACTGCTTAACCCTTTAAAGACCAGTTGTTACTATATTGTATCTATCAACAGGTTTCACTTCATGTTTTATGCTTTTCGTATTACTTCCACAAAAAAAGTGAGACTATTTCTCAGCACACAACCAGTTGGTTTATGTAACGAAGACAGGCTATGTTTACTATGCGGTACGACCTATTTTTTCCATGGTCCAACAGCCCCTAGTGGGCCAGAGCCTCCTCATTATCGAGGCTTCACGATCACACTCAGACACACCAACCTTAGTAGGACTCCCCTGGACGAGTGATCAGCCCAACGCAGAGACCTCTACCTGACAACATCCAATATTCACAAGAAGCAGCCATCCATGCCCCACGGGATTCGAACCCGTAATCCCAGCAAGAGAGCGGCCGCAGACCCGCACCTTTGACCGTGCGTCCACTGGGATCGGCGCGGTAGGAACAATACCTTTAAATGTAACCCAGGTTAAATTCGGTCGAAACTGCATGCACGATTTAGCGTGTTCACATTAGTAATATCAAATTAGCGCCATCGGATTAAACTGCACGTTGGCATTACCTTTTCGCATCAGTGTTTTCTAACTATTTCGGCCAAATTCGGCCACATTCAAGTGGAAGTGTACACATGGTGCGAAGGTAACGTTATTTCCATATCACAGGAGCCAAATAAAAGCCATAATTAATCTCGGTTATTTCGCGACGCTGAACCCTTGAAGAAGAAGGTGAAATGTTTGCCAGACACGTCCGGATCCACTTTCCAACGACGCAGCATCATAACCCAGAAGACAGAAATACTCAATCACACCTCTACTGGAAAGTCAAAATTCGCAAACCCCATCATGTGAGTACAGTGGAACCCCGCTAAACAACATCGGTTTATGCGACACCTCATCTATAACGTCAGGTATTCTGTGGTACCAATTAATTTCTCACTGTTAACTATGACATTATACTGCTCGGTTACAACAACACTCATTTATAACGACACAAAATATACATTCCCTTTCAAGACGTTATAACCGAGTCCGACTGTGCTGCTGATGGTAGGAAATTTAGTAAATACAACACTGGGGTAGCATATAATGCTGTGATGTTCATACTGCGGCTCCAGAAATCCGGTCAGTTGACCCAAAATTCACTAAGCAGGACTGATGGAGGAACACACACGGAGCATGATGGTACATAAGCCTGTCGTTCTTTACGAAAAAAGGAAAATTCCAAATAAGAAGAAGATTTTCGATAATTAAGTTGCCTATCTCACGACTGAATTTGAAATTCACATTTAAATTGAAGGAACTGACTTCATAATCTAATTAGCCTGTCCCACGCAACAACTGCGGCCAGTCGATCACATCCGGATGGCAACTGCACAGCATCTCACAGTGCCTGACCGTACGCCAAACGAATTAGCATGTAAATATCAGAGTAAACGCATTCTTATTTCCGTTCCCCTCAGAGTCAGACTAAAGCTCGTGACGTCAACTGAGATAGATGTCTCTGGGTGCTGGGAGAGCTGAACATTAGGGTCGCAGGTTAGAATCCTATCAGAAGCAGAAAATTGTGTCCCCATATTTCTGTTTTGCTGCGTTTGTAGAGGCCTTGGCAATGGTCTGAAAGGCCAACCGAGAGTTGTAAAGCTTGCCTTAGGATACGGACGCAATTCAAGGGTGTTGCTTGGAGATTAGCGGGGTAGCAAATGCAAGGCGGCAATGTGATGTTAAGGGACTGGAAAGCAAGGCTCGAACCGGGCAATTACGCCATTTAGAGGGGCAAGGTAACCAGGAAAGACAGTAACACCTGATTCGTTAAAGATGTCAAGTGACAGTATTGCTACATCACCATCAGCGTTTCCTAAAAAAATTATTGTGATAAGGCACATAAATGTGCACATAGAATTTTCGTAAGGAACTGTCATAATTGCAGGTTACAACGGGATGCGAAGTGCAATAATTTACTCCTCCCAAAACTACATTCCGGTCAATGTTCCGCCTTCTATTTCACCGCATTACATTCTTCTTACGGACTTACACCTAGAAGCAGAGACATTACAAGAATTTGGGCCGGGATAGTTCAGTCAGTATTGCAACCCCTTACAGGCTGGACGGTAGGGGGCCCGAATTCCGGTGGAGCCCGATATTTTCTGCAGTAGTCCAGACCGGCCCTGGGGCCCCCCCGCCTCCTATATAATGAGTACCAGGTCTCTTCCCTGGGGGAGGGGGCCTCTACTCCTCTTCTGGGCCTTCTAGGGTGAACTTTACATTTTACGTATAATAATAATAATAATAATAATAATAATGTTTGCTCCTAAAATAAAGTCAAACAATCTCCATAAAAATAGGTTACTACGGTGTTAGGGAGAACGGGAAGCACTAGAAAATCAACGAAACAAGAAACGTTGTATTTAGAAGGAACTTACTTACTACACTTCTGTTATTTCAACACAACAGCGTCGTGTTGTTGACAGAACGATTACAAGAGATGCTCAAAAATACCATCTGTTAATGAGTGCTTAATTGAGTCTTGTGAAGGCAAGAATTCCTAGTACGCTTAAAAATTCCAGAAATGGGTTGCACTGTTTTCCCAGCAGCTTCAGTCCCGCTCGAAAGCTCGCCTGACGTGTTGACTGTATACAGTAAACTACGCCCATCAGATGGTCACAGGGCTAGAAATCGGAGGGATGAGACCGGGGGATTGCGAAGACCACACAACCGCTCTGTTTCGTCCTATGTATCGATCTGGGTAATTGTTCAAAACCTGCTTTAGACAGAGTGTAAAATATGCACGTACTTTATCATGCATGTCGCGTTCCCAGTGGCACATCCTGCGACATTAGAGGCGACTCTCTCACTAACATAGCGGTTGTGACCATTTGCTCCTGGCAAGCTTTTTGGTTTAATGTCAGGATTAGAACAAAATGTTTAGTTTCATTGCACGTAGTTAACAATGGTTCTGTGCATGTTGTCTATATATTTAGGCTTCGAATGACTCCATCCCTTTGTTCTGTGACTTATTAATATTGGAATACGTTTGACAATCAGACACAACAAACTTTTAATAATATCATCAATAAATGCTACATGTTTCGGCCCTTAAGGACCATCATAAGGCACTAAAATACATAAATTAAACATAAGTAAATATGCAAGTACATTTTTTGAAATTTGTGAGATCTTACATATTTTTACTAACTTTTAAAAATGTGTCGTAACATTGAAGTGTATATATGTACATTTTATACTTCTCATATATTTTTTTCAGTTCTTATGCACATTTATTGGCTAGGAACAACAGGAAAAATATATAACGAACAAATATATGTAAGAAGTAAAAAGTATATACACTTCAGCGTTACGACAAATTTGTAAAAGTTTGTAAAAATTTGAGAGATCTCACAAATTGCAAAACATCTACATGCATATTTGTTTAAGTTTTAAATCACGTATTTTAGTGCCTTGCGATTGTCTTTAAGGGCCAAAACATGTAGCATTTATTGTTGATATTATTAAAGTTTGTTACGTTTGACGGTAATACATATGCCAATGTTACAGTACGCGTATTTCGGCTTCCTTCTACATCCTGCTCGATTCGTTACTCACACACGCCTTATCACTGACACAGTGCAATGTTACAGCAGCAGGTTCCCGAAGAAATCAATTTTCGGCTTTTCCCAGGCAACCACACATTTCTCTCCAACGGTTCACAAGTTGCCAATTGGTCACACCGTTCTGTGACGTGAAGCCAATAACTGCAGTGTAACAGGACGGATAGTTCCAAGCCTTCCGCTAATGGCTACGTGGTAAACAGACAACGTCAAACTTTCAAAGACCCGAAAGTTTCATCACATGTTCACAACAGGCAGCCAGTCGGCCCGTCACTAAATCAAAGCCTGGGTCCGACACGAACCAACAAATGCAAACATTATTGACAGGCATAAAATATATTTGAGACCCTTACATATAAAATATGACGGCCCGGGATAGCTCAGTCGGTATAGCGACTCGCTACGGGCTGGACGGTCCGGGGATCGAATCCCGATGGGGGCGAGATTTTCCGCAACCGTCCAGACCGGCCCTGGGGCCCACCCAGCCTTCTGTACAATGGGTACCGGGTCTCTTTCCCGGGGGTAAAGCGGCCGGGGCGTGGCGTTAACCACTCACCCCATCTAGTGCTGAGGTTAAAGAAAGAGTAGAGCTACTCCCCCTCTGTGGGCCTTCGTGGCATGTTCTGGGGTGAAATTTACCTTTTACATATAAAATATGTTTCAGCAAACGAGTTGCCATCTTCAGGGAGTTTTTAGTAGAAAACCACAAGCATCATTACGTCCAAGTATAAAGTATGCTTATACATTTGGTGTAATCGGTTCTTGTAGTTTTCTGTTAAAAACCCCCCGACGATGGCAACTCGTTTACTGAAACATATGTAGGGGTCTCATATATATTTTATACGTGTCAATAACCTTGTGCACTTGTTGGTCGATATTACACTTACGACAAAACACACGGTACATACAATATAAACAAAGCCTTGGTATCCGAAGGTATACTTCCCCTCCCGGAGTTGCGACCAAAGTTTCTTATCATTTCTCATACCTCCATGCATTATAGCCTACATAATCCACTGCTTCTAGGTCTCTCAAGTGGGCCCTTGCCTTCAGGTTCGCGGCATACCTCGCTTCCTTCGTCTGTGTTACACACCCCATCTAATTCTTGAATTAATGTTACATTTAAGTACGTTATTTAAGGATACCTTCAAAGGCTGTCATTATGCAGCGTCCGTGATAGATGAATGAAGGTGTATGAAGGACTGTTCAAATGATATGTTGTTTAATGTTGACTGTAAACACTGCAACCGTCCTTCCGTTAGATGCACTTTGGCGGCTAATGCCATCAATAGGCGATCATTAGCGCACCCAAGGGGGAGGGGCTGGGGGGCTGCAACCCCCGAAAGCGAAATTTTGAAAACAGAAATTTTGTAGATACGATTATATCAAGGTTTTATATGATTCACGCTCCAGCCAAAATCAGCCACTGAAATCGGCTGATGACTAGTACATTGGAATATTGAAAAATACAATCAAAATTTACGAATGCGTACATATTTTTTCTTTTAATGTTAGCTTTAATTTTCCCTGCAACCTAACTAGATGTCCGCTCGGAGGTTTTGAGATGATTTTCGTAACAGTTTTTAAAATTAGCCATAAATTATATATAGCCTCCGGGTCAGCCCCCCCCCCCCCCCCGCGCCAAAGACAAACTCTGGGTGGGTCTATAGCAGGGACAGTGCTATATTCATTGAAGGGTATGTTTTAGTTAAAGATTTCATAGATGTAGACATTTTTACTAAGTAAATCACGAGAAAGAGGTTTACACTGTAGTATCCCTGTTCTAGACACACCGCATACCTAATGCTGTCTATGTGTACTTCTCACACAATAGACTCTCCAAATACACTTAACTGTCACTAAACCGCCATGGGCAGTTAGCGCTCACATTACAGCTACACAATTTCCCGATCAGACCGGCCCTAACAAACCGTCACTTCAAACAACCCTTCGCTTTCTCCTACACTGACATTAAATGGATAAAGCAAACCTCTCTAGATATCGCGCTACAGTAGAGCGTCATTGGAAACTAAATACATAGAGTCAAAAGGCTGTTATCTCCTAAACGGAATGATATATTGCTACAATGCTTGATCGACTTTAAAGCCAATAAACCCTCACTCTCAGACTTCAACACACAAACCAGCACGCTGCAAATACTTCTACGACAAGGAAGGCAGACGATCAATATATTTCCTTAAAACAACCAGAGAAACAGCAGCAAAATTATATCAAATTTGTTGTTCCAATTTATCTTTTTTTTTTTAATGGTAGGCTTCCCACAACCCCATAAACAGACATCATGAGGAGGCAGAGGCCATTCTATTGGTCCTCGACGCCCAATCCACCTGTCAGGGAAATGGCTGTCAAGCGACGCACGAACATGAAGTGGGAAGTATGTTTCACGAAGTGTAACTGTTCATATTTATCCCGCTTCAGAAACAATGGGCAAAACAAAACTCTCAAGCATTCCTTTAGGAAATACAGCCATTCAATACTATGTATTTAATTTCCAGTCAACTTGCAGTACAGAAACTTTGCAGTCAATGCCTATTCATGCACCAAAGATTTCCAGATGTCACCGATTATGTATAGTCACATCAGGGAATGATTGTGAAACTAACTCCCTGCAGCAGAGTCCGTTTTTAGAAACGAACAGGTCCTCAGCTAGTCAAGAAATTCCCTGCATTTTATGGAACTCGAAAATTCTTTACCGCATTCACAAAAGCCCGCCACTTGTCCCCATTCTCAGCCACATCAATCCAGTCCATGCCTCCCCATCCCAATTCTTGAAGATCCATCTTAATATTATATGCCATCTACGCCTAGGTCTTCCTAGTGATCTGTTTCCTTCCGGTTTCCCCAGAAAAACCCTGTATGCACCTCTCCTTCCTTCCCATACGTGCTACATGCACCGCTCATCTCATTCTTCATGTGATCGCCCGAATAACTTTTGGTAAGGAGTACAGAGTACAGATCATAAAGCTCCTCCTTATGTAGTCTTCTCCACTCCCCTGTTACATTGTCTCTCTTAGGTCGAAATATTTCCTCAGCACCCTATTCTCGAACACCCTCAGCGTGAATGACCAAGTTTCACACCCATACAAAATAACAGGCAAAATTACAGTTCTGTATATTTTAATCTTTATATTTTCAGATAGCAAACTGGAAGACAAAATATTCTGCACCGAATGATAGCAAGCAATCCCTAACATAAATCCGCTCTTAATTTCTTCGTGAATGCAATTTTGATATGTTAGTCTTGTCCCAAAATATCAGAATACTGCCAATCACGAATAGTAAAGAATGTGTTAACGAAGCCACAGTAAACCATTTCAGCTATATGCAACTATATACGTTACATTTTTCGGATATAACGTCATATTTACGCACGGTAATTACGCATACCTGTAATTACAGTATTTGCTTAGTAACAACGTATTATCTATGGCACTTAGTTATATTTATGATCTAACTGCACATCATCTCGCACTGTGTAATTCCAATGGTTCCTCACTGACTTCCGTCATACAAAACCTAATAAGAATTTTAGCACCCCAATATTTTATTTTACATTTCATAAAAATCACTTCAACAAAGACCGCATATTGCTCCAGTATGTTCTACCGCACGGTACATAATTTCAGCATCGTGAAGTGTCGGTATGTCGCTCCAGCTACGAAAGTTCGCACATCCGCCATATTCTTATTACTGCCTGTGTAAAATTAAAATTCAAAGCATTTGAATGTTCTCTACTGGAATAAAATCTACAGTAAGTTCTGTGAACAATCATTTGCCTGGTTAAAAAGTATGAAATTATACCCCCCCTCCACAAACTGTGCGCGAACGCACGCACGCACACACACACAGAAAAGCGATCAAATTATTGTACAGACAACCCCCGACATAGTGTCACCCTCATTTAGCGCATATGAAAGTCCGTGAAAAAGAAATTCCCTGTTACAAAGTGTTTCGATTTACCGCCACACTCGATACACGGCCACAAACTGACGTAAAAAATCAATGACGCTGAATGACGGTTGCATTGCATTTAGTGCTCTTTTTAAGAATGGAAGTGGGTTAAATGGAAATTAAATGCATTTTAAACATGAACATTTACCTGTAAGTTTTATAAATGCTTAGAAAATGTACAAGAATTAGGTTACTGCAATCAGCTACTCAATACACGTAGGGTTAACCACGAGGTATGTTATCCACACTGAGTCTACCTACAGCTAGCCACTGCAACAATACGGCTAGTTCACACAAGGCTGATATCGCTATTGCAAACTTCAGAAGGTATAAATCACCAGGTACTATCAAATTCTAGCAAAACTGTCCAAGAAAAATGTAAGGCATTTCAGCAGGAATGTGTCTAAATTTACAAAATCTGTTTCGTATAAGAAAGAATTGTCTGCGCGGTAGAAGTCTATTTTTTGTGGTGCAACATCCCAAATTGGGTTCAGGCTGCCTCTTTGAGGTTCCTAGATCACACACAATTAGACACACACACACAATTAGACACACACACACACACACACACACACACACACACACAAGGTAGGACTCCTCTGAACAAGTGATCAGCCCGTCGCAGAGGTCGCTACCTACACATCACACAACAAACACAAAAGACGAACATCCGTGTCCTCAGTAGGATTTGAACCCGCGATCCCAGCAATCGAGCGGCTGCACATCTACGCCTTAAACCGCGCGGCCATCGGGATCGGCAGGAGTTTGTAATCACTCCTATTTATAAGAGTGGCAATTAAGACGACTATATTAATTATTCAAACACCTCACTTCATTGAGAGCACAAAAATGTTATCTAAATTTCATTCCTCAAAGTTTTACTCCGTTCGTAGACGTCACTGATGATGGTCGGTACCGATCTAGACGTAAAATATCAGTGACTTATCATACATCCTGCATTTGTCGGTTACTGATTCAACACCTGAAGTAACTGGAGAGCTCACAAGCTATTTATAGACCCCAAGACCGCTTATCTGTCAGAAGGGAAGTATTGCACAAACTTCTCGGTGAGTTTGACATAGCCACGAAAAGGGTAAGATCAATTGCTATCTACAGCAGTGTTTCCCAACCGGAGTTCCATAGAACATCGTTAAGAGTTCAGCGAGAAATAGTTGAATAAACACATAACTATTCTGAAATATCGCAAAAAAATTAACAAACATACCCCGAAATATCGCGAGAACTTTTGTCCAGCAACTGGTAATACTAGAGTAACCTCAGTGTGCCAACATCTGCCTCTCTACGTGTGACAAAAGTTGTCGAGAAAATCAAAACACACATTTTACATTCAATAACTTTTATGACATAAAAAGGTAAAGCAGTCCCATTACAGGCCTGGACAGGCCCACAGGGTTCCAGCAGGTCGAGGCTCCCACATTTCTAGACAATCGGCACATGAAGGTGGTAAGGTTGTCAGCCCAACGCACCAGCCGCCTTTACCCCCCAGGAAATATTCCTGGTACTCATTTCTGTCAGAGGCTGAGTCGACCCCAGGGCCATAGTGCGACCGACAGGATTATGTCAATGAAAAATCCACTGACACCATCGGGAATCGAACCCGCGACCTGCCGGTTTGTAACGCAGTGCCTCAACCAACTGCGCCACCGCGTACCCCACGGTTTATGATATACTGTGGAAAAATACGAGTATGGTAGAGCCGGGCAGGCGACAGATGACAATATAATTCGGCGCATGCGCTTTGCATGCTGGATAACTAAGCCTACAGACACACCCTCGGCATATGTAACACTTATTACTTTTCCATGGCAACAATGGTTACGCGAACGCGCCTCAGTATAACGTTTATACGTATACTGCTTGTCGTGTTAAAAGAATTTCGTGGTTTACGCAAATGTTCACATTACTTTTTTAAATGTTGCATAAAAACGTTCTACATTAAGTGACTTTTACAGAAAATTAAAAAGGGTGTCACGGGAATGGCGGGAAGTGCACCGATAGTAGAGTCTTTGCTATTACAATAGTACACCACAAATACCTTGTAAAACACCAATCCACCACAAACATTTTCGATAAATTACAGACACAGTATTTCTTTGTTTCTTTTTTTAAGTTATACAGTCAATATACTTTCAGGTAATGGATTGTGTGGCACAGAAGGGGTGCATTGAGATGCATGAGCCCTCCAAATCCTCTCCACCTGCTATCGATCAGGGTGGCGGGGACGCTCATGCAGCAGTGGCCATGCGTAAGACTGACCGGTTTCCCTATGTGTACGCACTAATTGAACCTTTCCTACACGACAGTTAATTGGGACAGGCCCTGTCAATAGCCACCCATATTGTTACAGACTTAAACCTAACAATAATATATATATATATATACATATACGTAGTTTCATAACAAGTGCTTAGACGTTATGTTTCCTCTTGCATTTCTCCTGTTACTTTACTAACAAGACATGCAATGTATTATAACGTTTACATTGAGACGCGTTCGCGTGACTATTGTAACCGTGGAAAATCAGTAAGTATTACATGTTCTGATTGAGTGCCTGCAGTCTTAGTTATCCAGCATACAAGGTGGACGCGCCACATTGTTTGTGGCCTGTCTGGCTATACCATATTTTTCTACATTATGTCATAAAAAGTACGATTTTCGGAAAAAAGTTACTGAATATAAAATATGTTTTAATTTTCTCCACAAATTTTGTCTGAAACATTTCTCATTCTAAGAAGAATCGAACGAGATATTATCACAAATGTACATAGGTCTTCATGTAAAGTATGCGTTATTCTTGTCACATTTCAATGACACCTGCACTTTCTCGACACACCTTCGAAAAATACTCAAATATCAAATTTTATAAAATTCCGTCCAGTGGGAGCGGACTTGTTCCACGGGGAAGGATGGACGGACGGACGGACGGACGACGGAGAGACTTTATGAAGCTATTAGTCACTTTTCGCAATTTTTTAAAAGCGACTAAAAACTAGCCTGACACATGGGAAGTTCACACAGCGGTGTTCATGAAGATATGACTCCGTGTTTATTGGTAATGGGAAAGAAAGTTACGGGGAGCTCCTTTGACTACCTTAAAGGGGACGCACCGAAATGCTCCAAACAGTTGACACCCATACACCATACTACACGACGTGAAAGCACGGCGTACTCTACTCTTTGGTTTTCATCGCTCAAATCTAAAGACAAACGCTACAACCACGGCAAAACGAAATTTTCGTTTGATCATTCACATCTTCTGGTACATGATGTCTTGCCATAACGTGACTGGATCCCGACGTTTCGGATGGAAGTGGTTCATTCATCTTCAATGGTCAAGCAGTCAAAGAGATTCAAAATATGATGGCGCCACGATCGTCCGAAAATTCGAGAACCTCTCACCCAAAGACATGACGTCACATCCCAAGATGACTCGAATTCTCATCCGCACCGCTGTGGGTAACTCATATTTCGGAGTTATATTTTATGTAGTTAAATGCAGACTAAATCGAAAAACACAGTAAAAATATTACACATGCTAAACAAATCTTCCAAAATATGCTGTTGGACGGTAAGAATTTGGGAGGTCCCCTATTCTGGACTCGCATCACTTCTTCGTGGCTTTCTTCAGCCCCTCCGGATCTCGACTGTGTTGTTCTTCACTACCAACGGAAGCCACACACTATGAATTATTGGAAGCGCCGCCGTTACAAGAACCATAGAACAACAAACAAACCGCACACGCCTACTTGCATGCTGCAGGCCTGTCAACTACACATTTTGAACAAGCGTCATTAAACAATTCAAGAAATAATTCATCATTAATAGAGTCTGCATTTTATGTCAAGTATGTTTTTCTTTTACGACGAGCCTTCTTTTTATCGATAATGTTCAAATGAGCTTCATGCACTAGCTACAACACCTGGGCCTAGTGATTTATCCACATTAGCAACACACAGTGTACTAGGTTCCTAAAATTTCATTGTAGATTCAAGAACGTAATTGTCATTGGAAGAATTTTATAAAATCTCAAAATCTGATAATCATTTATATATACACCCATATATACTCACAAATTATATAAAATTACAAGTTATCCATAAACTTGAACCCGCCTACGATAAATCGCCATCCTTAGGGAGACGTCAATCCCCCCCTTCCCCCATGGCCCAACAGCCCCTAGTGGGCCAGGGCCTGCTCATTATCGAGGCTTCGCGATCACACTCAGACACACTGCACTTGGTAGGACTCCTCTGGAACAGTGATCAGCCCGACGAAGAGGTCTCTACCTGACAACACACAACACTCACAAGAGACAGACATCCATACCTTCGGCGGGATTCGAACCCGCAATCCCAGCAAGCAAACGGTCGCAGACCCACGCCTTAGACCGCGCGGCCACCGGAATCGGCTACCGTTGTATCATTACTACTACTACTACTACTACTACTACTACTACTACTAAACATGAAGATACAAGCCTTCTGGGATTTTGCACCCTGTCGACTGGTAAATTGTTACCGATGTTTCGAAAGACCTTAATGCTTCTGTCTTCAAGGTAAAGCAGTCCACTCTGAAGGCTTGAACTGCCAACAACACTGCTATGAGAAAATCATACCTCACAACACGTATTGTCTTCCCTGAAACCACTACTTGTGTATATGTATGCCTATTTTCTCTGTATGTGTGTGTGCGCGCGAGTGCGTGCGCGCGCGCGCGCGTGTGTGTGTACAGTATACACATTCATTTCATTTCGCCACAACAACCGCCGCCATCAGACCCTCTTTACATGACACAAAATGGAACAAGAAACGCTCTGACAGCGACTGTCGGCTTCTGAAAAAGCAATCTGCCCCGTAGAGTCGATCAGCTATTTAAGCTCAGGTACTTCGTGGCCCACAGTCAGTCAGTCAGTCAGTTACTTGGTTGGTTGGTTGGTTGGTCGGTCGGTCGGTCGGTTAGTCGCTCACTCATATTTGGTTAACTAGCTGGTTGCTTCGTCGTTTGGTTGGTCGGTTGGTTGGTTCGTTCTTGCTTTCGTTTGTTCGTTAAGTTACTTGCTTGGTTTCGTTCAGTTAGTGAGTCATTCACAGCTGAGACTCCGCTTTTATTCCGAACACTTAGTTTTACTATTATGAGCTATTACTGCGGAATCTGATAGGCTAGTTATATTGCAGTGCCATACAAAGCAAAGCTTACACCCAATGTACACAAATCAATACAGAATTCGCCCACCATTTCATTCAAATCCGATCTATAGTTTTGAAGCTGAAAGATTTAGACGGACGGACGGAGGGAAAAGACGGCCAGAATTACACCGTACAATGGTTTTTTTTCTTGAAGGTAGATGTACCATGTTCCTCCGAAACGTCTGTACCCACACACCAGACTACATCATCTTACAAACCAGAAGAACACAATACGACTGATCCCTGAAGATGGAGAAACCATGGCTGTCCTGGTATCGAAGTACCAGGCCACGCAGTGCCATAGCCAAGCAGATCACTGAACTTTTTTTTATCCCTGAAGATGGAGACAGTATATTTCTCGAAACCTTGACACAAACCACCCAGACTACACAGTGACACAACCCAGTATCACGCGCAGGATGCTGGATCCACACCAGAGTCACATAACAGCCGTCACAGCACATTACACTGTCAAACAAAATTCCCACACAACGCAATGCCGAGTGTCACACCCCCATAACACAGCAAACAACATTCCACTTAATTCTGAAACAATTTGTTGTTGGCGTAATATAACTCACGGAGTCGACAATTTGACGCCATCCGGAGAGCAAGTGGAAACCTTCACGTAACAACAAACACACAAACATCTGGAGACAATACAGCATTACACAGGATACCGCGGCGTGCATTCTATTTCTTCGGCCTCACATACAAGCTGTTACGACAAGACAGTCCGGGTTTACAGAACGATGTGTTTACACGAACACTGCATTTACTGAAATAAATCGCTGTAAAAGTCCTTAAATCAAAAAGTTTGCGCTGGCTGCAAATTAATAAATGCCTACGCCGAAAATAAAATTATGGTGCTGCCTACATTATAACGAGGTTACGGGAACTTTACTCTTTGCTGGGGCTCAAATGTTTATCCTGATGTGTTGCAGGTCGCATTTCAGCAGCTTGAAGGAGAAGTACTACTCTAAATTTCTTCAGAAAGATATAACAATGCGTCATTAGAACAACATTACTCGTGTGATGAACGGTTTCCTGGGCAGTGGATGCGGACATGGGCCCCAGACAGTTGACCTCCGGTACGCCAAATTTTTACGGCTCTTGGCTTTCGCTTCTGGGGTTATGTCGAAAATAAGTGTCCTTGGTAGATGGCAAACTTATATTAACTTTTTAAAGCCTAGCGGTAACTTTACGTACCACCAGGTTCAACATTCAATAATTCTCTATAGTGCTCAAATCACGTTTATGTATTCTGTACACGTCTCGGAACAAACTGCAGCTTCTGCCGTAAACATCAGCAATTCATTCGCTTTTTAAAACTGAGGTTGAAAGTGGTTACTGCGCGGTACGCACTGAGTCTTTATATCAAGCAGGTTAAGTTTCGTCTTTAAAGGGTTAATTCAAACATCACATTACTCCAGCTGCTGGAAAAGTAATTTGACAAATATTGAGGTGTGTGACGGTTGAAATAAGGTATTGCTATACATACAGTATGGCCAACCACGAATGGATCGCACGTGAGAATTTACCTATTAACGTACTGACAGAACTTAATCTCGGTGGTCTATATCATTAAGTTATGTACAATGGCACAGAAAGTACATCCTCCTAAAACTATGCAACACGAAGGAATTTCAAAATATCTTCCAGGCTCTGTTTTTTCCAGTAGGTTCCTTTCTTGCAGGACTGACTGACTGACTAACTAACTGACTGACTAACTAACTAACTAACTAACTAACTAACTAACTAACTAACTAACTAAGCAACCAGCTAGCTAGCTAACTAACTAACTAACTAGCCAACCAACTAGCTAACTAACTAACTAACTAACTAACTAACTAACCAGCTAGCTAACTAACTAACTAACTAACTAACTAGCTAGCTAACTAACTAACTAACCAACCAGCTAACTAACTAACTAATTAACTAACTAACTAACCAGCTAGCTAACTAACTAGCTAGCTAGCTAACTAACTAACTAACTAACTAACTAACTAAATAACTAGCTAGCTAACTAACTAACTAACTAACTAACTAACTAACTCCATGGAGCAGAGGGCTTCTTGAGCAGCTAAGAGTTTCTCAGCTAGTCAAGAAATTCCCCGCATTTTATGGAACCCGGAGGTTCATTACCGTATTCACAAGAGCCCGCCACCTGTCCCTATCCTGAGCCAGATCAATCCAGTCCGTGCCCCCTCCCCCCATCTCACTTCTTGCAGGATTACTTGACATGTGATAAAAAACTTCCTAAGCACAAACACAAAGCATTATCGAATATTCTGCTTCTCTAAACAAATTAAATAAAACGTTTGTGATTATCTGAGTAATCCTAATCCTTACGGCACTCTGAAACCAGAACTGCTACTGCTTGACACTTGAAGATGGGATCGATAGGTTGTCTCGAAACGTCGGTAACTGCCTACTAAGAAACAGTACTAATATCCCAGAAGAGTGAAGATTTCATTTACACCGTGGCGGAAGTCTTAGGTTACGCCTGCTGAAGAAATTTGTCACGCAGATCAGTCTGTATGAAGATGACTGAATTAAGATAATATTTTAAAAACGCCTTAGGGTATTTCTAAAGACAGAAAGCTATTGCCTTCGATTTAAAATTGCATGTGGTGTTTCGTATTAGAGAAGAGCACGATTTTGCATTAACATTTAAGAACCCCAAATTCTTGCGTGGAAAAGGACTGCAACTTGATTGGCGGAACGTCAGCAAGTGCACAGTAGCATTATTTCGGCGACAAAGTAAGTTGTGTTCCCTGTACGTTGTTGAAGTCGCGTGCACGATCGACAAAACAGGCGTCGCCAGATTTTAACACCTACCGCACTTTGTTGGTGTGAAATAACTTAATACAGTGTGTCCGTGACGCTTTTGCTCGCGGATCCCTCTAGGCTTCGTAAAATAACCACGGATCCTCAAATCCTTTTTCACGTAAATACAGACGTCCGGATGATAGGTATCCAAAGTTAAAGGTTTATATCTCAGAACTGATTTTAGATAGCTACGAATACATAAAAAGTAGCATGCGTAAC
Source organism: Coptotermes formosanus (assembly GCA_013340265.1). NCBI lineage: Eukaryota > Metazoa > Arthropoda > Insecta > Blattodea > Rhinotermitidae > Coptotermes > Coptotermes formosanus. The sequence goes on along the minus strand of BLKM01000587.1, from coordinate 3,149,394 downwards.
AATACATTGCATGATTTGACCTCCATTAAACCGACTGTCGCGCGCTTCGTGACTACAGGGGGTTTCTGAGTTCGATACTCTAACGGTAGCACGAAATAAACATATCGCCAATTAACGAAGTTCCGAAATTATTTCTAACAAAACGTTTTTCTTTTAATTAGAAAATAAGTAAACTTCAACGTACCCATTACAGAAATGCATCCACGGATCCCCTGGGAACTGCGCAGAGCACACTTTGGGAAACACTGATTTAATGTATTCCTAGTGACCGTTTACGGAAGGGCAGTGTGTTCAAATTAAGGCAATAATGGGATCCGAATGGTCACCTACAAGACAAAACACAGGCTTATGTTGACAGTCCAGTTTCTCGTCTTCAACTTCCTTCTTCATTCTCAATGGACTGGCGATTCTTATCCAACTCTTTTAGTTCAGAACCAATTCTAAAGCGAGGAACGTTTCTTTCCAGCCAGTAAAATCCCTTGGATATGGAATTATCCTATTCTGCATTCAGTTATAGTTACAAACTACAGCTACATATAAAAAGCCTGTATTCCAATACAAACTGAAACTGTAGAAACTCAGCTGAATAATTTCAATCAAACACCGGATTGCTTTCAATAAAATTACTGTAAATATTCAGCTATTCAATTTGCGCGACAAATTTTTAATAAACTAACAGCGTCTGTGCATATATATGTACATACAAAACAGGCAATGGACGTATACACGTAAAATCGAGGCGCGTTCGCGTAACCACTGTTGCCGTAGAAAAGCAATAACTACTAAATATTATGACTGCGTGTCTGTAGCCTTAGTTACACAGCACGCAATGCACATGCGCCGTATCATATCATCTGCGGCCTGTCTGGTTCTACCGTATTTTTCCACATTATCTCATAAACGGCACGACTTTCGGAAAAAGTTGTTGAGCATAAAATGTGTATTTTGATTTTCTCTACAACTTTCGTCTGAAATATTTCTCATTCTAATAATAATTCAGCGAGATATTGTCATAAATGTACATAGATCTTAATGTAAAGTACCAGTTATTCTTTTCAGATTTTAATGAAACTTGAATTTTCTTCACAGATTTTCGAAAAATACTCAAATATCAAATTTCATGAAAATCCGTTTCGTGGGAGCGAAGTTTTTCTATGCGGGCGGGAGGATGGACGGACAGCTGGATACACGGACACGACTAAGATAAGAGTCGCTTTTCGCAATGTTGCGAACGCGCCAAATAAACGTGACTTTGAAGTGCATATGAACGTCTCGATATCGCTCACCCCGTGGCGCGTAGTACGAATAATGTTAACAGAATTCAGCCCAGCACAGCTGTTTTATTCCAGTAGGGCACTAGACTGAATACTGTTACCATTCAAGGGACCTTGAATCTTACACATCGAATTTCAAAATCATAATGAGGGACGACTCAACAAATACGTAATGGCCGAAAGGCACCACGCGAAAGGGAAAGCGCACCCGACCATCTTTAGTGTACAGTCTAAATGAGTTTTGTGGTTTGAGACATAAAACATGCACATAGACAGAAAGACAGACAGTAAGACACATGTAACATCCACACTTCTCCTTCACTTCATACGCTTAGTTCAAAAAGCAAAACGAAAATCGCAAATTCAGGTTTCCCCCGCGATGTATATGATATCTGCGTTGTTCTGGGATATTACGCAGCGTAGATTGGTAGTTCTGTACCGATGTTTTGGGACAACCTATTGGTCCCATCTTCAGGGGTCACAAAGTCCAAGGAGACTTGTTGACCCTTGAAGATGGGACAAATAGGTTGTCCCAAAATGTCGGTACAGAACTACCACTCAACGCGGCGTTACACCCCAGAAGACAGCAGATCGCAAAACACAACTCATAGAAAAATTGTGTGAAGTATTTGCAAATTATTTGTTACTGTTTTACATAAGGACTGAGTTGAATCTGCAGAGATTCTGACAAGCTTAGCATGGCCACTTCATAAAATGCCGAAGAGGGCAACTTTATCCCGGAACAATCCCGACAGTCGTCTGAAGAAAGACGTAGGTGAACCACCAAGACCGTCAGGATGAGAGGTAAGAGAATAGGTTGGATCTAGGTCCCCCCCCTCCCCCCGCCGTTATATCACAAAACGTACTTTGAACAATTACGAACCAACATATCCAACTGCTTCTGTACCCTACATGTTTGGGCCCTCTACGGGCAGCTTCATGGAGACTGTACAATATTACAGGACATTGCTGGTACTGTGTACTGGAGGCGGTCCCGGCCTGCACTGCACTGCACTGCAGGCCCGGACCGCAGAGAGTTCACGCCTCCAAAAACAACGCAGTACACAGTCAACAGCACATTCTCACTCAACTATAAAGTGCAACCTTAGTGTAACGATAACAAAAAGTTCTCCCTGAAGATGACCCAGCAGGGTAGAAACATGTAGGAGTGTGTTACGATTGATGATAAAACTCTCTTTGTGCATTTGTTGGAGATCAGTGTTTTTGTAAAACATCAAACAGTCCGTACCAGGCAGCTGGCTTGCGCGGTAGAATTGGCTGTTAACTCCCATAAATCTACTGTCATTTTGTACGACATCCCTACGGGAAAGAAGCATGCTGCAGAGAATAAGACAGGCAGTGTACTATAACGTAACATTGAGGCGCGTTCGCGTAACCATTGTTGCCGTGGAAAACCCGTAAGTATTACATATTCTGAGTGTATTTCTGTAGCCTTGGTTATCCAGCAGGAAAACTGCATGCGCCCTGCTATATTGTCATCTGTGGCCTGTCTGACTGCACCATATTTTCCCACATTATCTCATAAATGCCACGATTCCCCCTCCTCCCCCCTCCAAAAAGAAAGTTATTCAACACAAAATGTGTGTTTTGATTTTCCCTACAACTTTTGTCTGAAACATTTCTCATTCTAAGCAAAATTCAGCGAGGTATTACCATAAATATAGATTGGTCTTCGCGTAAAGTAACCATTTTTCTTGTCAGATTTTAACGAGACTTAAATTTTCTGAACAGAATTTTGAAAAATCCTCAAACATCAAATTTCATGAAAATCCGTCTAGTGCGAGCTGAATTGTTCAATGCGTACGGACAGGCATGACAAAGCTAATAGTCGCTTTTCACAACTTTGCTAACGTGCCTAGAAATAACTGCGTGTATATCCATATTTATTTTGTGTACTGTGCGTGTTCCCAACTGATCAATGTACAGATTAGTACACCGTAACGATGCAAACACGGGAGTACAGCATTACATACACAGTGTTTAAGTTGTAACAATCTGTTCAGTGCAGTCTGTAAAATACTTCCATGTTACATTAACGTTCAGTCCAAACAAACAAAAGCTAATTCACTTTGTGTTGTGTCTGATATTTATGACACAATTCGCGTCGCCAGTCACTGCAAATGAGGTGAAAACTTAGGGGAATAAGACGGCCCTGACTGTTCCGATAAGCCATCAGCAAGATGGTCACTAATATGAATTCTCTGCCTTCGTTTGAAGTACAGGCATCGGCCGCGGAGCGTATCTGTTTTATATAAGGACTCAGTGCGTACCGCGCTGTAAACACTCTCTACTTCGGTTATAAAAACCAATCTCTTAAAGTTTTATAAGGCAAAAGTTGCTGTTTGTTCTGAGATCCGTAGAAAACACATAAACGCAATGTGAGCACCACGTAGAATTTTTTAATGTTAAACCTGACCGTATGTAAAGTTACCGCTAGGCTTTAAAAGGTTAAAATTTGCTAGGAGTGAACATACATAAAGCTACAAAATAATCAGTGGTCTTCACATGCTGTCCATGAACTTCTTGCATCTTTAGAAAGTCTTCGACAGCAAATGTATAAAAGAAGTGGACAGTGTGGATGTGGCCCGTTTCAAAACACGACAGCCCCCCAATACCGATAATGGGACTTCAAAGTTTAATATTTCTACCCAAATTACACACTCGATGTTCGGGATTTCGACGTTTCATAATCACGCATTTTAGTAAAAGTGCTTCGACCTTTCGTGACTGGTTCCGACGAATCGAAATGATGCCAAGTGGCTGGTTAAGTAGGCTTTCGCCACTCTCCTGCTATTACGCAGATTATCTGCTGTTACTGTTTCGGACACAGTAACAAACACCAGCTCTTGAAGCTATTTATTGCATGCACTTCTGATAAATATATTCGTTTATTATAACCAACTAAATGCACAGTATCATATAACAGTACAGACATTACTCGACATATTTCGGCATGAATACGCCATCTTCAGGGAGCACATGTGCCAAGCTTAGTAGACCTCCTTACACCAATGCAACTCAACGCACATGGATACGGTTCACTTGGGACTGACTGCTACTTACATGTTTGAATATATACTGCCGCAAATGGAAGATACTAATCACAAAGTAAAAGCATTGTCCATATATCATATCCACTGATTAAGAAATTGTTTTTCTCTATACATAACCATATGATTTACAAAACCTGTACACATACAAAAGATATTACCTGCGGAACACTCTAAATATTACGAAATTTATAATATCATTTCATCAACTGAAGCTGGTTTCAAGCTTGGTACATGCACTCCCTGAAGATGGCATATTCATGCCGAAACATGTCGCAGTAATGTCTATACTCTTATACGTATATGATATTGTGCATTCAGTTGGTTGTAATAAACGAATATATTTAAGAACCTGCTTATTTAGGATTTCACTACGGAAGGCTCCGCGAAGAAAGGGCGGGGTGTTTTAAAAAATTACGTCACACAACATTTTATATCATAGATTCACGAAATGACAACGATATCGAACGAAATATTGTTGTATTAATCCCCTTATTTCCCTTAACTCGGTTTATGTAACACAAAACATGTTTCTACTGTCTCCGTATTTATACATTTATTTACAATGTTTCTGGTAACGGAGCTTCATTTTATTGGTTTTACATTTATTCGTGTATTTCTCAACTGCATACGTTGCACACAATAGGATGGCATATTACACAATAATCACGTATCAACTGTGATGGGTGTGATCTGTGTCAATTTTCCACATTTTATCGGAAACTAACGAAACCCCATAGAAGAAAAATGGATAACTGATTTCAGAATCAAGATCCGAACACGGGACTACCGTCCCTGATATTTCAGTCAACGTGTACACCCGTAGATCCTTTTGTATGTAGCTAATAGAAATCAGATATTGTCTTACCGTCTTTCCGGATGCGAGGTGCAAGTTTGTTGGCTCTGAGCTAGTGGTGGTTGTCCGTTTTGACCGAATGCGTTCCACTCCCCTAGAAGCCACGACGCAAACTGAACTGCTACTGGCCGCAGCGACCGGTGGGGGGTGAGTGAGGCGGACCTCGGGCCTGCGTCGTATAAACCACACATTAACTATACGTTGAAACAGTTCACTCTAAATTCTATTAATGAGAATACAGACAGTTTAATGGAACCAGGATAGCTCAGTTAGTATAATTGCAAGGCTACAAGCTAAACAACTGGAGGATCGGGGTTCAATACCCCCACCGTCCCCATACCGGCTATCTAACGAATAACTGGGGTAACCCAGCCGCGGCGTGACGATCCTCTATCCCAGGGCTGACGAACATATGACCCTCGAGGGAAGTGTTCGCAGCCCTCAGTCACCTGAACAGTCTCAGTAATGCAATGTAACTAACGTAACATAACAGGTCTACAGAACATAACACGGCAACTTTATTAACATTGAAAATGCGTACATACTATAACTCGTCAATTTTAAATGATCCATAACCCAGCAGTGCGCAATTAGACACGATAACAAAACCAACAACTGCACATAAGTGTATGAACGTGTATTATACACACTGTACACCTCCTACATGTTTCGACCACTCATGTGGCCATCTTCAGGGAAGATGCCCATATGAGTGGCCGAAACATGTAGGGGGCATTACTACGTTTATAATATATGAGTATTTTCATACACTTGTGTGCATGTGTAGGCTTTAATATCATAACTTATAATTCATCACTTTTAAGACGGCACCCAGTAAATCAATTATTCTTTGAGTTTTCGTTTCGTAGTCCTTTCTTCTCCCACCTCCTTGTTCACAGCAGGTGTAGAGGGATTTTTATTTTCGCTTAATCACACTCAGACACACACCACAGTCGGTATGACTCCTCTGGACGAGGGATCGGCCCGTCACAGAGACCTCTACCTGACAACACAAACACTGTACAAGACAAACATCCATGCCCCCAGTAGGATTCGAACCCACGATCCCAGCAATCGCTCGGCCGCAGGCCTACGCCTTAGACCGCGCGGCCACTGGGATCGGCTTCTTTGTGTTTTACCGAGCTTAATATTTGTCATTCAACCGTACTTTTAGCGTAACTTACTGTTTGTAAATAACGGCGTTCTAGGGAATTCATCCCCCCCCCCCGCCCCCCTTTCGATATATGTACACACAAGTGCGGCCCTCAGACGAGTCCTTAATGAATTATGTGGCCCTCCTGTGGGTTGAAGTTGGCCAGCCCTGCCCCATCTAACGAATAAGATAAGAAACCCAGCTGGGGAGTACGGTTACTCACACAACTCCACAGCTTCAGCAGGTGACGAAAGAATGGGGCTATAGATCTGCTCCTACACGCCTCTTAATTAGTATATTGTTTAACTAATTAATTAAGCCGACGGAAATTTTCCTTTTGCGGTCGTCCGTATATGACGTCACGCTCCAGGCGGGGGTTGAAACTTTTGTGACGGTGCGTGACAGAGAAGGGAGGGACGGTTCGAAATATCATGACGTCACAGAAGTCTTAATATAACCACTGTGATTCTGTACACAGCTGGCTAGACATTTCATACTCCAGTTAGGCAATTCGCTGGCTATTGACGAATGGGCAGAACCTGGCCTGTCGTGACTGCTTCTAGTAGACCTAAACTGTCACATTGTTCGGTATGATGTTTGCATTAGTAAAACAGTTTCGTTTCGTAGTCCTTCCCTCTTCTACCTACTTGTTCACAGCAGGTGTAGGTTTTTTATAATTTTCACTTGATCACACTCAGACACACACCACAGTCGGTAGGACTCCTCTGGGCGAGGGATCGGCCCGTCGCAGAGACCTCTACCTGGCAACACAAACACTGTACAAGAGACAAACCTCCATGCCTTCCGGTGGGATTCGAACCCACAATCCTAGCAAGCGCTCGGCCGCAGACCTACGCCTTAGACCGCGCGGCCACTGGGATCGGCTAGTAAAATAGTACACGCTGGCAAGTGTTTTGGCTTTAAACAGTGGTAATTAGTTTCTATAAGCAATTCATGTGCTTGCGGCTTGGGGCGGGGAGAGGTGGGGATTAATTTGCCCCAAAATCGCGTAACGTCATTTACGAACGACCCCCTTCCTTCTTACAATTCATTTACCGGTGGGAAATATGAGAAGAGTTGCTTAGAGAAGCACCGAATTTCTTTCATATGTGTCGGTTACAAATATTAGTTAGGAAGCTACTTGCAGATGGAATTCACCTTGATTGCTGAATTTTCATATGGCAGATTTATTAATTACTTCAGACTGAAAAGGAAAGTATTTGATTGCATGGACAAGCTGCTCGGAAGTAACACGTCGGCTGAAGGATGCAAAGCCCAGAAACCCACAGGAAGACAAACGTCCGCAAAGCGAAAAAATACCGGTGCGTTTGTGTAACAATTGTTGTAGAGTCAATACAACAATGAGTTCTTTTGTATTGTCGAGTTACATACGTCGCAAATAATGTAACACTAAGTTAAGTCTTCACGCGAATTGTCCGATATTTTTGTCCGATATTAACGAAAATTGAATTTGCTCGGAAGATTTTTAATAAAATTCCGCAATGTGAAATTTCTCGAAAATAGGTCCAGTAGGAGCTGAATTGATAGGCCTACATGCGGACAGAAAGACGTGACAAAGTCAATAGGCACTTTTCGCAACTTTGCGAACGCACTTAACTACTACCGTTACAGTATATTAACCAGAGTAGCCCCGCTCATTCCCCAGGTCTAGTTGCCCGCGGACACATTTGACATGAGAAATTGCGTTTGAACCCTTTGCCTGGCAAAGCCGAGGTAGAACGCCGATGCAATTCTGAAAAATAATATGCTATTTATTTACACAGACATGCAGTGCATTACAAACTCTAACTAACTAACTAACTAACTAACTAACTAAATGGAGCAGAGGCCTTCTTGAGAAGCTAACAGTTCCTCAGCTAGTCAAGAAATTCCCCGCATTTTATGGAACCCGAAAGTTCATTACCGCATTCACAAGAGCCCGCCACCTGTCCCTATCCTGAGCCAGCTCAATCCAGTTCATGCCCCATCCCACTTTTTGAAGATCCGTTTTAATATTATCCTCCCATCTGCGCCTGGGTGTCCCAAGTGGTCGCCTTCCCTCGGGTCTCCCCACCAAAATCCGGTATGCACCTCTCTTTTCCCCCATATGTGCTAGATGCCCCTCCCATCTCATTCTTCTTGATTTGATTACCCGAATAATATTCGGACATTACTAACTCATTTTGTAAAAGTGTGCCAAAAATAGTAACACCACAGCCTAGGTTGCAAATTGCATATTTTTATGCGTTTTTCCTATTATTATCTGTGTATTTTTATTACACATGATGTACAGACAAATACACAGTACAATTATACACATAATTATACGTACACGTAAGTCTATACCTATTCATTTTTCGTAATGTGTATCGAATTTAATATTGCCCGCATGCAGACCAAATTCTGCCGAAGTAGCTGACACCATATAAAAAAAAGTGTGGGCTGGCCTGAACCATGGAGATACCTTCATGAAACATGCAGCTGCGCGCACAGCAACAGCCAAGTCAAAGTCAAAGTCACTTTACAAAAGACGGTCAGTCAGTAATTCAGTCTTGGTGTCGAGCCCCTCCTGGGGCTCATGACCACATTTACGTCGATGTCCTCAATCGAGCTGTCTGTCATTCATCAAGCACCCTCTCTGATGAGAATGCGGGTCTGCCCCTCGTCTGAAGAGCAACAACGGATCCCTGAGCCTTGAACATAACCTCACATTGTCGCCTACATACTGGCGCCTCAGTGTGCAGGCGTTTTCGCTTCACATATTCTTTCGAAACCGTGTCGGTTGGACCATAGTGGGAATACCCCATAGAAAGGTTCATGAAATTCTACTGCTTAATTCAGAATCATCAACAGCTACAAACCATAACTAGACATATATAAGGAACTGGGCCAAGAAAAGTAACAGCTGCTGAACGTAACGAGAAACCTACCTGTCCGCTCGAAGGATCCACAGAATATAGTATGAGGTCTTTGAAACAGCCTCCTTCAGATCTTAGACATTGCATGACACCTCACAAACAAATGATTAAGAACTGTTTTAAGTTCTTGTCCATAAATTTGCAGTACTGTTCGTCCTCTGTGTGTGTGGGCTGTTTCTATGCGCGTTGTCTTTCAAACCTCCCCCCCCCACCCCACCAACCGCCTTAGACAATAGTCACATGGCGTCGGATAATCATCCTGTCCCCCAAGTGTTACGTAAGATCACACTGGAATACTGGCTGTAGGGCGGTTGCACCGTCTTGTTTTAAGAATCCGCATCTCGTAACTTAAATTTAAAAAATTTGTCCAGTATTCCTTTCTGAATTTGCATCCAAAAAGAAAATGGGCCCAATTATTCTTGTCTCACTGATAGCACACCATATGCCAACTTTAATGTAACGTAATGGCACCTAGGGTATTAGTCTGCGAATTATCTGCAAACCAGTCTCTGTTATTTTAATTATTCACAGGACTGTTTAAGAAATTTCTATAAAATAAGTCAGCACCATTATACGTTATACCGTTATGCACGATTACACAAAACCATTCATAAACCCTGACTCTCACTACAAAGACGTCCGTCGACATAATGTTGTGCGCGCTCTGGCTTCTTCTCTAACAAAGAACCTGCTCGAAATTTGTTTAGCCGTCGAAATATTGTTGATTTCGAAGGCAAGGAAAGCTCAGGGAATCGACTTCTAAATTTGCTACAGTACTTTTTACAGGATATCTTCCTTATACAGACTTCGATAATAAAACCCCATCCGTATTATACTGTACTTCATATTCACGAAAAAGAATAACGATTTACGTGTGTTGCGCGCAGATTAAGAAACCGAAGTGTTTGTACAACTACGCTAGGCCGCAGGCTGACGCAATGTAACCGTACGCGCTGGGATCAGACTACTGGAGATGAGTCACAAAGTGCTGGAGAAGCTAGCTGACAGATCGGCTTTCACTTCGAAATCGGCGCTCTTCACATCAAGGCGACACAACATGCACCCTTCAAGTACAAATGTAACGAACTGCACTATGCACTTTCTTCCTTCGGAAGATTGCTGTTGTTCAGTTGGAAAACAGATTGTCTGCGTTTATGGAAGCAGCCCGCCACTGGATCCTATTCTGAGCCAGCTGAATCCAGGCTTCACCCTCACACCCTACAACGTAGACTGAAGAGCAGCTAAATAGCACCATAATAAGATTCGGTCGCCCTACTACCCGTTTACTGTGTACTGCTATTTCCAGGCAGTAATCGCTTAACGTCGCCCAAGAACCGCGGTTTAGCTTTAACGATGACGGATTTTAGTGACCACAGATTCGATGCCCGTTGCCCTGACTCCGACTCACGTTGTCCTCTTCGTTACAATGTTCAGGAATGTAACCGAACGTTAAATACAGACTTAACTCTACATAACCTATACTGTCACCAGAAGACAGAAGTGTGATTGTCAATGACGAGCTATGATGGGTATGGAAGGTAGCACACAAGGCCTACATTAAGAGTCTGTCCCAATATTTGTGTTGAGGAGTGGAAGGAAATAATACACTAGAGACAGGCCGTTTGCGTTGAGAACACGAAGCTGAAACGCCAACCCTCCTGCGGCTTGAGTAGGCCTAAAAGTATCTTCACCACACAATTGGCATTGATCAACATGGCGCATACGTCTAATACTATTTTAATCAACGAGAAAAAAGGGTGCCTCCGTGGCGAGACAGGGTTGCCACGTCACACAAACGTCTCGGCGCCAGCTGTGATTCATATGCAATTACAGAAACGTCACTCCCTTTCTCTTATCTGCACGCAGCCAGCGCGGTCCTCCTTAGTCTAAACCCTCCCCCAAAATTTAATTATTCACCCCACTTGAAAAAAAAGACTTTATCCAAGGATCGCACACTTCTCCCCACACATTGCCGTATCTCCGCTTCCAAACCCATCCGTTGGAAAGGCGTTTACTTCTAAGCGTCTGGAACCCATTCAGTTAGCATCACCTGAGATACCCACCTCCTTCCAAAGGATCGGAAACTTTGAAGTTAATGACGCAATAAGTTCCAGTTAACTTCTGAATTCAAATCCTTTCCCATCCAAGTGCCAATACTTCACAAAACATAACTAAAGCCTTGGTCTCGCCTTCTCACTTGCCTTGCCTCTGATCCTTTACATTACCATAACCTCAACACTGATGTTTTATCAGTTTCATACAGCGCAGTCCTTCCTGACAAGTGCATTAACACTCAGCTGGTCAAGAAATTCCAAATCTTTTACTCTACCTGAAAGGTTCATTACTACTCACAACAATATGCCACTGGATTTTAACCTGCTACAGACAGAAGCATCCAGACTAGCTCTGTGGTACACCCAGCCTATTATTCAATGGATACCAGGGCATCTTTCCTTGTTAGGTAAAGCGGCCAACGGATAAAACTGACAACTACTGCCTGGGGCAGACCATGACAGGTAAAGTGCTTGAAAACTTCTGAACTAGCTGCGACATCCTCTTCATTACATAGCTTGGATGATTATTTTATGATAGGGTATGATCTGCTTGGATTATACTGGTGAATGTGACATACAATGATAAAGACATAAAAGTGGGAGGTATCAGCATTTATGACACTGGTGTAGAACTCAGGAGAACTATTGAGTGGGGATACAAGCTACATGCTGAAGTACTACATGTTAGATACATTACTGTGAAGTCATACGTGGTTCCTTAGCTTATCTGGTCCATGCTGGTTATCACTTCCCAAGCCACTTTACAAGGCGACAGAAAGCACAGTGCTCCCCGCTATTAAAATTTCCTGTGGACTGAAGTCCACACACTGCACTTCAATGCACTGCACTTAATATTAGGTCTTGACTCACAATACTTAAAAAAGGCACTGGATATTGAGTTCTTAAACTTGCACACATGCATTACACCTAACAAACATGTTCACTGCATGTAAAAGTTTGCCTGCGAAAATGAAAACACTACATCCTGCATACTTTTTTTCAGATCACATTCAGTGCGAACACAGCAAGCTCTTTTAAAATGTGATAACTTTTTAGCAATCAAGATACAGTATTGCATCAAAGCACGAGAATCTTCTAATATAACTATGTTGTGTGGCACAACTATCAACCAAATTAATCCTTCCACCTGTGGAATGCTAACTGTAGCACAGACACTGGTACAACTATGTATTGTGCTTGTTTCTATCATCTTTCAGAAAAACCTTATCAATGTGCAAGAATACCTATGTGACCACTTGCTGCCAATCACCCATCATCACTATGTACATGCCAAACCTATTTCTTGGATTTTCGCACCGTGTGGCAGCAGGCTGTGCTGCTGACGTTTGAGAGGAAGTCTGCCTGCCTATATAACCTAAACACTCTTGTTCCCTACTCACTTCAAACATGGAGATGGAGATAGCAAGCTCCTCTGAAACCTCCGTAACACACGCACTGCCACATGATACAGAAATCCCAAAACATTAACCACACCAGCAACAAATCACTGTTCAAGCACAAAATCAGCTGTCATTGTGGATGTTTGTCTGTGTTTGAAGTTAGCAAAGTTTTGAACTAGAGCATACCAATATAAAAATTGAGGATCTATGAAAAACAGTATAAGGCAAGTTCTCCTTCTGTAAATCGCAACGGATCAGCCAGAAATAATGAGCTGAATTAGACAGGCCCACTTCAACTGGCAACATGAGTGTCCACCTCCATTACACTTTCACAGCAGATGTCAAATTAGTCATGACAAACTTGATTCCCCAAGATCTTGAGGTGGTAATGCATAAGTGTCTAACACCTACACTCTGCAAATCCACTAGCACATAACTATGTGCAGTTCTATACTATAAGGCAGAACCACTTTACTAATAAATTAACCCCCAAGTCAATGTGTTCCTGAGAAATGGGCTCAGTTTCTGTTAGATATCCTGTTGTTATCTAAGCCAAAAGTCAATCCCCCTCACCACACAATTCACAGAGTGGACTTCATTCTGAACTGCATCATTCCAGTTCACTTCTTCAAAATCTGTTTCCCTAAAATTCATTTCAGTATCACCCTGGCATTATCTTGTCAAATCAATCAGGAAGGTTTACTCCAATTACTCTCCTGCAAGCAAAATTGCACACCTTTGCTGAATACGTTCATGGAACCAGTCCAATAAAATCCAAATTTCTTGATTTGTGACCCCAAAATCTTTACAATACAATGAATAATGCAGTTACATTATTTTCTCCATTCCATCCTTATGAACCAATAGTCTTTTCTATGTTGTATTTCAAAATACCCTCCCTCATATTTACAGAAGACAGTATATACACATGATAGACATCCTAACCTTCCTTGTTGGATTGAAAATATTACTTTGTCATTTGTAAATATGACTACAGAAAAGTCATGTTATGTATCAAGCCTACTAAACATTCCACCACATACAGCAACAATAGTACCACCTGTCTCTGTAAGGTTAAAATCCCTGTCATCCACCTTCCTTACAACTAGCACCAAATGCCAAACCCCACCCACACAGAAAGATAACTGTACAGATACACTGCAAAATTCTCATTCCACTTGCTCATGAAGATACTTGCATGAGGAAAGACAATATTGTGATTACAAAAACAATCCTCCTGATTTTCCATAATCACTTTAGTAATGGCCCGCTGATTACAGTGGCATCACCAGTGAGCTCTGGTGGGTTCTACTGAGATTTCACCAAGAATAATAAGGACAACAGATATGACAGATACATAACCAAAATTCAGGCTATTTTAGCTGTACACTAAACACGTGATGGGGGACAAAGTCCGTAACAGGTATTATAAAAAGTCATTCCCATAAATGAACAATGTCATCCGAAAACCACGAATGACTGGAGACTTTTATTATGCTCGTAACAGCCCAAACTATATACACACACGCGCGCGAACACACACACACACACACACACAAACACACACACACACACACACACACACAAACACACACACACACACACACACATAATGTACAGGCACGCATGCACCCTACAACACAGCATTACATTCCAGATGTCAATCTTAAAAAAAAAAATGAATAACGTAAGAAACTTCATGACACAAGCCCAACATGATAATAGACAACGCAATACACTGTTCTTAAGTAAATGAAATATGAAATGTCAAATAAATGGAAAACAAGTATGATGTTCCAACACATATAATGATTTTTTATATTTGTTTTTACAGGTCATTGTAGGATGAAATATTCTGAAATAATTTCTACATTTAACTTTTCATTCTGCCATTATTTAGAAAAGAACAGGCATAGGGAAAAAACTGTTTGTGATATGAAGATGCAGGTCTTCTAGGAAGTAATGCTGTGCCCTAGGGTGTTTCCCAATATTTTGAAGCGGTCTTCTTGGACTGGCTGTCCCTGGACCTGAATCCTCAACAACACTGTTGCAAGAATCCCAAATCTCACAATGTATTTGTAATACATGTATCCATGTTCGATTATTTTAAAGACTACAGAAACTTTAATATCCAAATATTCACTCTATACTCACAACAAAAAATGTCATTTGTTACACACCCACATGGTTAACATCCAATCAAAAAAATTACCATACTTCCCTTTCTTCTTTTCAGAAATATTATATGATGCACTTACAAACTTCTGGATTTGTTTGTTTTTATCTGAAACTACTTGCTATAGAGAACTGACATTTTAACAAATTTTCTGTCCAGCATGCACTAGAGATTTCCAGTGAATTACATTTTATGCTGTTAAATGTTAAAACAATATGGTTTAAGTTACATAACTGCCACACCAACGGGATACAAATTACAGGCAGGTCTCGTTTTACACAATTTCTTTTTGTATGATTTCACTTTAACCTTTTAAAGCCTAGCGGTAGCTTTACGTACCACCAGGTTTAACATTAAAAAATTCTGCGTGGTGCCCACATTGCATTTATGTGTTTTGTACGGATGTCAGAACAAACAGCAACTTTTGCCTTATAAAACATTAAGAGACTGGTTTTCATAACCGAAGTGGAGAGTGTTTACAGCGCGGTACGCACTGAGTCCTTATATAAAACAGGCACGCTTCGTCTTTAAAGGGTTAATGCAACTTCAAAATTTACACCACTTTTCGAATTTAAGCAATAATTTTCGGTTCAACGCGATCTGGCATAGACAATCCGTGGCCACTCTTACCTTCTGTCCAAGGCTAGCAGAAAGTGTTGTCACTGTCAGGCCATCAGTCACATGTACGGATAGATTACATTCATGATATAATCATGCAGCTCACTTAGTTTCCTCTTCAACAGCATTAGCTTTTCTTACAAATATGAGTGGGAAACATAAATCTACACCCCCTAGTACAGTCTAGGTGAAAACTCAATGAAAGAAAATCGGTATTGCAGAGAAATCAGACTTAATAAGCAGACTTGAAAAAGGTGAATGAATTGTTGACATATGCTATGTTAGAGTAACTGACAGTAGCATACATATAATTCGAGATAATGCTGATAGAATTAAAGGAAGTGCTAAGTGTTGAGACAACAATAAATGCCAACAATCTGAAGCAGCGAATGTTTGTATAGCAAAACTACCATAGTCATATCAGAATGAACCATACCAAGACTGTGGATGTAAGTCTCTCACATTTTTATTGCATCAGAAATAAACAAATACATATATTGTACAGACATGTATGTATACTGTATAGAAATGTATATATACTGTACATACAGTACACATACGCTCTACAGGTCCAAGTCCATATGTCCACTCCTGATACAGTCATACACTATACAGGATGAGGCTGTCAGTCCACTAACCCCAGGAAACGCACTGTTTTACATGGGAATTTTGCTGAACACCGTCATTCTTCAACAATGGTGTCACATGTCAGATATCACTGATACATTTCTGGACTATTTCCATCGTCACTGATCACACAGACACAATGTTTTGAAAGCAGACTGCTTTCAAAACATCACATCTGTGTGATTTGTGACAATGGGAATAGTCCAAAAACACAACAGTGATATTTCGCACGGGAATTTTGAGACCGATTTGCATGATGATTTTCAGGAATGTAACCCTGGCATAAAACGAGACCTGTTTTGCACCACGACATTTTATTATACATTTTTCAGTCTCCATTCTACTGTTTCAGTGGCAAGCAGAGAAAATTATGGCCAAAGCATAAGCCCTGGAGCACAGAGTGAATTGTGAACTATGATGCAGACATCATATTCTCCATATTCACAGTTATTTTCTTTATCAGAGTACAGGGAGGGGAATGTATGCAGAAAAATCACTGCTCTATCTGGCCAGTCAGGAAACAAACTGGGTTCCAGTATCTTATGACCAGCAATATATAACATACACTGGAGTTACAGACAGGAAACCACGACAGCATACCTAGTACAGTGATTAGGCTATAGGTTTGATGGTCCACAGTCTGGAGCATGGCACAAGCAAGAGATATCTCTCTTGTCCAAAATGTCCAGACCTGTTCTGGGACCCACGCAGCCTCCTAGTCAATAGGTAGGTACTGGGGCCTCTTGTCAGGGGTAAAGCAACCACAACGTGTGGCAGCCCACTCAGCTCCATCTAGTGTCAAGGTTAAGAAAGCGTGGAACTATACCGCCAACCCTCCCAAATGTCCTCATGGCATGCGTAGGGAAAAGTTCACCTTTATTTAGCTTTGTTATATATAAATACAACTTGCGTTAAAACAACATATATGGAGGAATCTTTCACTAGAAGAACTGTACAAAATTCATTTGCAATAGAAGTAATGCCACTTGTGCTGAGCATATGACATAACACACTGGTGGGCAGAAAAATCAGAGAGGATCCTGGCAACAGATGTTAAGATGGTGCAGGTTCAAAATGCAAATTGCCATTTTCTACAATATACTGGACACCATAATGACATATGTGCAGGGAATTTTTACACATGGTTCCTGAATGAACTGAAGATACAAGTGCAGGGAAATATGTATAAAATGTATACAGAGGACAATTACATGACGGAATCCCTAACATCAGTACAGTTACTTTCTCATTCATCAAGTTTGACTACCAGCAAATTGGAATTAACAGCTGAAAAACAAGGTATGCATCTGTACACACCAGTGTGAACAATAATTAACAGCTGAAGAACAAAGTCTGCACCTGTACAAAGCAATATGAAGAATAATTAACAGCTGAAGAACAAACTCTGCACCTGTACCAAGCAATATGAAGAATAATTAACAGCCAAAGAAAAAGGTACACACCTGTACACAGCCATGCGAAGAATAGTTACCAGCTGAAGAACACGTTATGCACCTGCACACAGCAATATGAATAATTAGCAGTTGAAGAAGGAGGAGGCATGCACACGTAAAAAGCCATTTGAAGAATAATTCTTGAAGCAAATTAAAACAATTTCTAAAATTCACTGAAAGAATATGGGGGTAAAAATACACCTGTCCACATGCCAGCAGCTATCAGCACCACTGCACAGTTACTGCCTGTAACATAAACACCCAGAGACAATACTGGACCTGAACCAATCCATAACAAGCTGCATATAATGCATCTGTCAAAAATTAGGAAACTTGAATTGATTATTTTCAGACTGTATACCAACCATTGTATTGCATTTCACCAATGTATAACCTACCAAATAATCATCAAATAATTTTATTATGATTATGTGTGACCAGTATATTTGTCTTAATTTCAAGGGCACTTTACAACACAAATAATGATAATGGTTAGAACAGACATTTTAAACAGTGTGTTTTAGTTAACGGATTACAAAACATTGTGTCAAATTTCAAATCTATGAATTTTAAAATGCACACTTCAGCACTCAGTGTGTGTGTTGTAATGTGCCATTCATATCGTTTTAGGACCAAAACACGATGGGTAGAGTGGCCATGCAGTCTAAGGCGTAGGTCTGCAGACGAGCACTTGCTGGGATCGTGGGTTCGAATCCCACCAGGAGCATGGATGTTTGTCTCTTGTGAGTGTTTGTGTTGTCAGGTAGAGGTCTCTGCAATGGGCCAATCCCTCGTCCAGAGTCCTGCTGACTGTGGTGTCTTGGTGTGATCAAGTGAAAAATGAACAACCTCGACACATACTGTGAATAGGTGGAAGACGTAACGAAACGAAATATGATGGGTAGAAATAATTAAGATAAAATTACAGAAACCCCTCATGCAACAGTTGTGCCCAGCAAGGTTGTGACTGTACGTGGTTGAAAATAATTTCATATAAGGGGTAAAAAGTCTGCTATATGCTCAGACTGAATACGTGCAGATAAACATGGGCAGTTACTCACTCAACCATGGGAGAAGTTGGCATCATCATCTACTTTAGCACTGTGTAAATGTCCTGATGTCCAAAAATGTTTGCAAAACATGATTTTGTCCATCAGGCCATGATACCTCCCCTAACCTCCACACTGGACAAGGGATCACTATATTTGATGTTGTATTTGGATGGTTTTATACTGAAGCAGTCATAGTGAACAGGTGCTGTAAAAATTCGGTGTTGCAGAAAGATAATGTTAATCCTTACTCTCAAACGGTTTGAAAACGTGACAATGAAAACATGAAATTAAAAGACTTATTTAACAAAATTCAAAATCATTATAGCAAGAAATTTCACCTATAAGGGTGCAACCAGTGGCAGAAAATGTCATACAACTACGTAACTTATTACGAAGTCTCCACACATGTATGACAGGATAAATGTTAAAAATTCAAGACTTCTACAGCAGTCAGTTTCATGCATTCACTACATTTGTTTTAACCATGAAACCCACTTCACGGAGATTATTCAAACAAAATGAAGGTTGTGAAACTAACACCTGAACTGGGGGGAAAGAGTGAAATACATCTTTATAAGGAAACAAATATCGAGGGAATGAACGCTGAAATTCAAGATGTGTCGAAGTTCAGCAACAAATTGACACTACTTACAAAAGAAAGGGAACAAAATGTTTACAAGTACAATTCAAAATCCACTCTTGATGAATTGTAGAACTGACCATTGGTACCACATTTACGCACAAGAACAGACTTTTTGAAGTAGCCTTCATCCACCCAAGCCTGCATCTGGGATGTTGTATGTGGTCCATGGATATCCGTACTCTCCTCATTCCACTTAAATTCCCACATTACTTCTATAACAAAAACAAAATCAGGTCTTGCAATGCAACAGACTGAAACAGATATTCACAACTTCAATACCATCCTCCAGAAATAAAACAAACCACTTGGGAGACACAGGTGTTGATGGGAGGATAACTCAACTGGCTCAAGACAGGGGCCAGTGGCATGCAAACGTGCCAGTGAACCTTACAGTTCAGGTCTCTGTCCTCCTGGGACGCGGCACTGTGTCACTGGGTGAGTGGTGACCTCACCCCTGGGTGAGTGGTGCCGTCACCCGGTGACAAAACATCACACCCTGGAAGAACAGAGATCTCAACCACACCATTGCGAAAGCCTGAAAACGCAACCTGCATGGTTCCACAAGAGGTATGGAACTTCTTGACCAGCTGAATAACTATGAGGTTATGAAGTACAATCCTAACCCCAGTGTTACTAATGTAGTTCATCCATTTCACTCTCAAGAGATTGGCACCAGAAGGACGTTACTTAAAAAACTCCCCATTCAAATGTTTCAGCAGTCACCTGTCACCGTTACTGTTTGAGAAAAGAGGCATAGAGAAAGAAAGAGAGAGAAGGTGGTGGAGACGGAGAAGAAAGAAACAATGACGGAAAGGAAAAAGTGCAGACATGAAACATTACCATCAAGCTTTGTGCCTAGTTATTACCAAAAACTCATGAACAATCCCGTTATTTTTTATGCAGCATCACATGGCAAATTAAAATCAAATCTAAGACAATTCAAACTCATAAAACTCTCCAAAGAGTAAACTGCTTAGACAAAATTTAGCCTTTCAAATACACTGAAATCAAACCCTGGGCACTTGCATGACTGACTGCATGACACAATTATGTACCTTACAAAGCTACTTTAGTATGATGCCTTTGGTTCAAAACAATCAATGTTTCTGTACACTCTGTATTAACATTTCTTACCCTGGCAACTTTTCTCACATGAAGATTTCATATTACACATAACTGCTACCTGTGTAGAGGGTAAGATCTGGTGCAAAGAAATTTCCATCATCCTACTACATTGCAGCTGCCCCCAGTTTTGCACTGTATTCATGAAAAATTAACTAACAGCAGGTTAAAAATGACATTAAATCTTAAAAATAAATTCCAGAAACATTTTCTGACAATGTCTGGGCTTGAAAGCAAACCACTAGAAAAAGGTACTGCAAGGTCTTCATTACCTACATACAGTCAGGAATATAATGTTGTTAAGACAACCAGCAAACACAACGTGAAAAGATTAATGTGAAGTAATGAAACGGCCGCACATCACTGAACAAAATAATTATATAGATATAACTTACATTCTGTAGTGTGATAGGTTACTTTCACCCATATTATGAACCTAAGTAAATTTACTCCTGAATACATCATTTGCAACTTTGTATTCCACACTGGCCTTCATGTTCACTAACTGGAGACACAAATCAACTTTTCCAAAATTTCCACGACATAAGCACAACATAAAGTTCCAGACAGAAGTTATAAATGGTGATTTATTTGTATGAAGAATTAGTTTCCTCCCTATAACAATTATGAAGTTCACTCTCAACTTAAAGTAACTTCGTAAGGATTACACTGGAAAAATACACACCACATACAGAACAAAAGTTAATTCACCCGATGAAGTGCACTGTACATGCACAACAATAAATCAGTAGGGATTATACTGGACAGACACAGACCAAAACTGAATTCACCTGACAACTTGTAATGTACATTCATAACAGTAAATCAGTAGGGATTACACTGGACAGACACAGACCAAAACTGAATTCACCTGCTGGCTTGTAGTGTACATCCACAACAGTAAATCTGTAGGGATTACACTGGACAGACACAGACTGACACTGAATTCACCTGACAACTTGTAGTGTACATTCATAACAGTAAATCAGTAGGGATTACACTGTACAGACAGACCGAAACTGAATTTACCTGACAGCTTGTAGCGTACCTTCATAACAGTAAATCAGTAGGGATTACACTGGACAGACACAGACCAAAACTGAATTCCCCTGCTGGCTTGTAGTGTACATTCACAACAGCAAATTTTTATTACAATCTTATGTGAAGACAAAACATGCAAACAAAGGGACAGTGCCTTTCACAGCACTTCTCTTTCAGAAGCGTTAACCTCCTTTCATGTTGCCAGTTACTGTGCCTTGGGTTGGCCTTTTATGACAGTGAATCTTACTGATACATAGAAATAGTTTTACAATAAAAATGTACAAACAGAACATTCCCCCCCCCCCCCCACCTTGCCCTTATTTTGGCATGCCAAGATGCATATTTACTGTGTATTTACACTTCATTAAATGCATAATTTCTGGTACAACTCATATGGGCCTCCATTAATGCTCCTTGGGTCACAAAGCATACAGAAAAGCAACCCACACAAATCTGTGCTTGAGATCACACCCAGCGAATAAGCACTCAGAGTTGTCCACCTCAGCATATACAGTGGAACCTCGATGCATCATTCCCATTACCATTGTTTTCCCGCAAATTGCGTATGTATTGTTTGGTCCCAGAATTAGCCCCATTTAATAACACTATTTTTTTCCGCCTCCATCGTTCCTCGAACTATCGTTTTATCGCATTGATCGTTGAAAAATCACGGTCCTGATGCAACAGTTTCCCACACTGATCGTTTTTGGAAAATTGAAACCGTGATTTAGCAGCTTATGAGGGGTGAATGCGTGATGACCTACAATTAGTTCAAAAAATTGAGGGTGTGCACTTCTGCCATGCTTTCTTAAAGCCGCCGCTGGCTGCAACTGCAGATCGCATCTCCATCCTTTTCTTTCCGGCTACAGCAGCAGTTTAGTGTTTACTCCCACTCCCTTCATTCCCCTCATTTCCCTAATCAAACAGCCGCGTTCCGCGTAACGCATCAGACCATCGAACATCGTTTTCGAAAAGCTGGCTACGGGCGTGGACAACTCTCAGGTGTTAGTGACGTCGTAATGAGGAATGAAGATGACGATGATGCTTTTCAATATGACTGGCAAGAGTTCAGTGGCATGGATAATGAGAAATTTGACGACTACGTCTCTGTGGACAGTCACCTGGCAACCAGTGGTGTTAATACAGTGGAACAGCTATGCAAGAGCCATGTGGGAGCCACACTGTTAGAAGGGGCAGAAGAGAAAGGGGAAGATACCGAACCTGATATTGTGCCGAACTTTGCCGAAGTGCACAAAGCGTTCATGAAAGGGAAGTCTTTTGTTTATGCGCACATCAACAGCGATGGTGATCGTGATAGTGTTTTAAGCTTGAAGAGTTCATTCTTTGAACTTAGACGCAAAGTTTCTACAAAACAACTGTCAATTACAGAGTTTTTTTCAGAAGAATTAGCAGAAGAATTATCCAAAGTTATCTCTGACCATTAGTCTCCAGGCTGACCTCAACACACTCCAGACCACAACAACTACAACCCAGAACAAATCCAGCATGCTCTGGACCCACCTCAGCAAATCAGACTACTGCAAGGTCATCAAACAATAGCAGCCTTTCTGCCCTTCATTCAAAACACTTTCAACTGCATCAGCAGGGTGCCATCTAAACACAACACAGCTGGCCTATCAGCCAGGAAAATCTCCAGCTTTTTCCAACCTATGAAAGGTGTCCTGGGCCTAAAATAACCACCCACCCACCCCCCCCCCCCNGCTTGTTTGTCAGACATTCAAACAGAATTACTGAAAAAACAGAGTAGAAACCACACACACACACACACACACACACACACACACACACACACACACACACACACACACACACACACACACACTTTCAGGGACTTTGACACACACACACACACACACACACACACACACACACAGGATCCCCTTCAAATGTGGCCAGGTGTAAATTGGACAAGCTGGTCACTCTACTGAGACCAGGGTCAATGAACATGACTGCCACAGCTATCAACCAGATAAATCAGCCATTGGCTCAAGACAAGATCTGCCCCCTCTTCCCTGTTCTATGGCTGTGACCAGCCAAATTCCCTTAAATATTCCTACATAACCAACACACCTCATTCCACTGCATCATTTCAGCATCAACCTGAAGAGAGAGGCAGTACACTCTTCCAAAACAGCAGAACAAACTACACTATGTAAAAAACCAAAATACAACCATCAACAGAATCAAATGTGTTAAAACACATGGTTTAAGAGTACAATATACACTACTTCAAACGTTACCTGTACTCTCTTCCTGCCCACTGCTTGATGACATTTCCAAATTTTCATTTCCCGTTCCTTTCCCTATTTCTGATTTTCCACTTGCCATACCAGTTGCCTCTTCTCCATTTTCTTTCTTTCTCTCTGCTTGCTTCTCCATTCTTGCTTTCTCCTTTTCATCAAAGTCATCTGCATACATATCTAATGCATCCTCATAATCAGTTGCTGGCCTAGGCTGCAACCTTACATTCTTCCTCTCTGTGGCCTCAATCTGTAAAGAGATGCTGGTAGAGACATGTACTATACGTTTGTACTAAAACACTTCAGATTTCTCTTGAACAAGTGCTGTGTGTTCCTCAGGCCTATTCACTGCCATATTTCTGCCTTCCTACTGAACCATATTCCAGTTGCGTACTGGTGTACTCTCGCTGGGACCAATAAGAAAAGCACATCTAGCGTTGATACATGATATTTTACTATCAGCATGTGAAATGTAAGGAACACAGACTTCCTAGAGCCTCAGGGAAAGAGTCCTCCTTGCTTACAGCTAATAATTCACTGTACAGGCAGTCCCAACTTTCTACAAAATTCGTTCCTGAAAACATATACGAAAGTCGATTCTGTTCCCATTCCCATCAAAGTTGTCAGTTTGGTCACAAAATATAAATACAAATAAATTTTTCACAGTTATTTCTTGCTTCAAATTCTAGTTATTTTTTGTGTGCCTTTTCTGGCATTTAGAAGACATAAAATACACTTTCAGGCTCAGTTTTATGACCCTCGACACTAGGGAAATGTAGGGTGTGTGGTGTGATATGATGTTTAAAAAAATTTCTTGCAAAAAATATAAACACTAGTGGACGAACACAGATAATAATGCTGCTGAGACCACACAGAGACTGAAGGGCTGGCTTAGCTGACAGACAGCGCCACTGCATGATAGCCCAAAATGTTTGTTCGTCAGCCATGTAGGAAAGTCCAAATTCAGAGTACAGAAGACAGATGAGGGGTGAGAATTTATAATGTACAGTAGTGCAGTTTGTAAGAAAGTCCAATGTCTGAATGTCCAGGACCACCTGCACTCACAAAGAACGTAGTTCAGACATTTAAGCATAACCAGCCTCACACATAAACACAATTAAGAGTTTCAAGTAGGTGTAGTTACATTGAACACTTTGTTAGAATAATCAATACTACAACAGAATAACTGTACATGACACATTTTTAATTCCTGTCCTATTAAAATGGTGCAAGCATCTTACAGGAGAACATGCAACATTTAAGTAACTATGGTAATATTTACTATACACATACAAAATGGCTTACTATCTCTAAAGGCAGTAACAGTTTCTTCACACTCAGATCATAATACCACTATCTTCACTAAGGGCTTACATAGTTTAGCTTGCCTGTTCTTTAGTGATTTACAACACAGAAAGAAATTAAAATAATTACACTAAAAGTTTATTTTAAAAAAGCTGAAAATGTTAGAACTTGTGTACATTCTTTTTTATTTGCATATCACCAACTTTTCATTGAGACCTAAAATGCAGATGTTCTTTCCATTAATTGTTACATAGCTACCATTAACCCCATGCACTAGAAACATAAGCTAATGATTGATGCTACAGATCAGTTATCCCGTGGTAGATAATGTTGTCTGTTCAAACACTGGTCCAATTACTATTAGCCATAGAACACCCTCTGTCCATGCGCTGTGTTCTTGTGTGACAAGAGAGTCCATTTTTGCCTGACATGTACATGACCACATCCAACTTGCTTTCTGTGGTTCAGTGATAATACTCCACTGTTATTTTAACAGGTGATGTCTGCAATATCAAGAATCTACTTCACCTTCATTTTTAGATGGTTCATCAACATTTTCATGAAGAATTTTTCCTGAAAACTAAATACACACCGAAACACCAAACCACCAACACAAATTTCAGCCTACTACTGGAAGCCCACCTCCGTAATATTAATGTCATTCTAATAGGTATTGAATACAGCTGTTGGTGTTTCAGTGAATGCTAAGTGTCACTTGGTTATGAAACCTTTCTGTCATTGGAATTTCATATAAAAACAACATGCAGTATGCAATGACATCTCTATACAGACATATGAAACCAAGAAAAGTAGCAATAAGACTGGTGCATGACCCGGAAAAACAGTCATATTTTAACCCACTACACAGTAAATGGATGTGCTGGATGGATGGAACTGATTTCACAACTATAAGATGTTAGTAATCCTGTTCTTGGGTGCAGGCACAGTGTGATGGTGACATTCCAGACATGCTGCCTACATCTTGAGGATTGATATGAGTGGGTGGGTGAGGAAGTGTCTGTTTACACATCAAGGTGCATCCAGAAGTTCTTGAACTTGCCACTAAGTGGTAACCACCAGGCCTGAAGATGGCCACTTAGTGGTTGAAACATGTACTCGTATTATCCTCTGATAAAACACAATGAATAGTTGCGTTGATGGTGAGTGATAACTTCCCTGCAAACTAAGTCAGTCTAGTGCATTGGGCAGCCAAAACCTTCTGCATTGCTTCTCGATAGGCATTTAGTGTTCTCCCTACTAAAATCCACGACATTCTAATGGCCACTTTGAAGGAACATGGAACTTGCAAGACGTTTTGCATCAAACCCAGGAAAACTGCATCAGAAACACCCAAAATGGTCAAAAAATCTTTTGATGACAATGGCATGGGGAGTGGTTTCTCAATTAAAACATAGTGAAACTTCAGCTGAAAATTCTTAGTGCTCAGTCATCCCTCCAAGGTTGCACAGATGAAACACTGAGTAAGTTCTCAAAATCATCAACACTGACTGACAAACTATCATTTGAAAGATTGCTGGCAGGTTAGACCTCTAATATGAAACACATCTGCAAATGCTTAGGGAGGACTTGAACATGCGGCACATCTCCACGTTTCTGCCTCAGTTGCTCACTAACGAACAGAAGCACTGCATGCAACTGTGCGCCAGAATCTGCTTGATGAAGTCAGAAATGACCAAACTTCTTCTCAGGTGTCATAACAGAAGACAAAATCTGTTTTTACTGCTGAGACCCAAAATCCAAACAGCCATCCCGCTAGTGGAAAAGCCTGTCCTCTCCACATCCAAAGAAAATGTTGCAAATCAAGTTAAACATCAAGATTTTGTTGGTGATATTCAACGCTGAGGGCATTACTCATCAGAAATTTCTTTCTTCAGGCAAAACAGTTAATCAGCATTACTACCAGGAGGTTTTGCAATACCTGAGGGAGCAAACCTACAGAAAGTGTCCAGAGCAATGGTAGAACCAGGACTGGTCAATTCACATATACAATGTAGTGGCACACACTGCTGTCAGTGCAGCAACTGCTGGCTGCTAAAAACATGGCTGTGGTCCCGCACCCTCCTTACCCACACAATTTGGCTACTTGTGATTTCTTCTTGCTTCTGAGACTGAAATTGCAGTTACAATGGTGTCATTTCTAGCCATCCCTGAAATTTTGAAAGAATTCCCTACTATCCTATACACAATTCCAGAATGTCAGTTCAAGCAGTTCTGCATGCAGTGACAGAAACGCTAGACCCATCCCATACACTCAAAAAGTGACTACACTGAGAGAAATGACAATGACCAATATTAAAGGCAACAATATGCACCAAACTTCCTTTAATCTGACATCCAATAATTTAGAAATTCTGATAATTTGGCACTTTAGGAGAGTGGCCCCTAGACTGGAGGTTTTGCTCGGTACCAGAAAGAAGCTTCATCCATGAAACACAGAGATCTGTTCAAAAACGCCTCCAAAAATGTCCGTACATCAACCATTTTGGTATCTCTTGACCCCCTGTCTCTTGCTCCATCAACTTCTTCAGCTATGAAGACTCCAGAAAACAGAGAAGAGGACTCTGATGACCCTGAACAAGCAGATAAAGGAGATATCTAAATGGAATACTGCTCTGATAAGTTGTGCAGTCCAAGTACAGGAGCAGTAACAAAAAACTATCTGTAAGAACTTACGTGACTATAGGTAATATCTGAAAATCCAGAATACTCCATAATTCGGCACATGTCCAGTCCCATACCAGTTGGATTGAGAGAATTTTGCTGTATTTTCTTAGTAACTCAGTCCATGAACTTCTGGATATACCCTGGTAAGGAGGCAGTACCTCACATCCAAGGGAGGGAGTTTCACCTTGGTAACAGCAAATAGGAATGATAAAGATGAACTTGTTAAAAATGTTCCTCCTTGGAATACCACACAAACCAAAAACCCAGTAGTGAATGAACCAAAAGCTTAACACGCATTATCTTGCTTAACTTTTAAGAGAACGTACATCCTAGACATGAAATGAGTTTCAGAAGTGACTGTTTGCTATTTCTACACAACTGTACATCTGACATATTTCAGGATACATAATGACCAATCCACAGACACACCCCCCCCCCCCCCCT
>BLKM01000587.1:3102452-3121194 GCA_013340265.1 Coptotermes formosanus | reverse complement strand
AACCCCCACACACACCCCCCCCCCCCCCCCCCCCCTCCGCAGTAATGTTGATACAATACCTACCAAATTGACGATATGTTCATAACTTTCCTGGTAAATATTCATATTACCAGTCCTGGTAAGCAGACGATTTGCCAGCTCTGTCAGTTCCGTAACTTTTTGCCGGTTCCCTTCCTTACTGTCACCTTCTCCATCTTTCTTCCGCCGCCAGCGCTCTGATGCTGATATATTTTTGTTGCCTCCTGTTAAATACAATTTTTAATTCTTCATAATATATTGTACAGGAGCAGAAAAGACAACAAGCATAAAACAGAGAGAAGACAGTTACTGTATCCCTGTGTATACAATGCAATGCAGTAGGAATTTTGTGACAGCCACCAGTATTATGTATAATGCATCTGCTAATGCCTATCCTACTGTAACGAAAATTTGCCTTGATGTGGTGCACTCTGTTTCCACACATCCAAACCTGGCAACCAAGCTATGGTGACATACCATACTTACCCAGATATAAGGCCGAAATTGTTTCCCAATTCAACATAAAAATTGGGTGACAGGGGTTTCGCTAATAATTGTGCACAAAATTCAACATGTTCAACATAGGCATTTTCCTGAAAGCTAAGAATTGTGATTAAAAGTGATATTTCACAGCTCACTAATAGAATTGTCTTCAAATCTGGAGCCCAACAAACAAACCGTAAGTACATAATGTACGATATAGCAAGAAGCTCAGGGTAGCTGTACACTAGAGCTCTTCTGCTATCCACTTTTATTTCTGGTGGTGTTCTTACTTCAAGCTGCATTAAATGCAGACAAGATGCAATGGGACCACCAAGAACGGGATAAATTAGTGATTTCGATCTCAAAGAATCATTCAACAGAATAAAAATTACTCTCATAATCTAATTAATTGTAATGACTGTAGTTATGACCTATTGTGCTGTTATTATGCAGTTAACAACAGATGACTGTGTGTGCAAAGTGATGACAAGACTAATTAAAAGGCAGTAGTTATGGTTTGTTACGTTCTATTTGGTTCACTCCTCCGCCTCAATGATATCTTCACCTTGACGAAGGATTGGTAAATCCAGGTGAGGGGGCTTGAGTGCTTCAAGGATCCTAAGTGCTAGGCCGGCAGTAGCTTTGCTACTGGTAGGGTCACCCATGCCGGACAGGATGAAGGAGAGAGGTGAGACTAAATAATATGTCCTGGTCGTCCAGGTTGGGGGTTTGGCTAGAGGCTAACAACCTCTTCCAGTAAACAATAATTATGTTAAAACACCCAAGGATCAGCCTCAGACAGGAAGATTAAATGGAAGACGAACAGGGAAAAGGAAAAGGACTATGATGAAGGAAACAATGGCCACTTGGAATGTAAGAAGAATGATGCAGCCACACAAAATGCAAGAAATCACAAATGAAATGGAAAGGAATAAAACAGACATACTGGCACTTCAAGAAATGTGCTGGCAAGGACAAGGCAGAATTGATAAACAAAAATATACAGTGCTATATAGTGGACCCGAATACAGAACAGGGCAATTGGGAACAGGTTGCATGATCACATCATCTATGAGCAATAGTTTACTGGAATTTGAAGCAGTTAACGACAGAATGTGTACGATTAGGATAAAAGGAAGATACAGAAATACAGCGATAATATCAACCCATGCCCATACAGAAGAGAAAGAGGAATGCTAAGAGAAGGATAGGAAGACCCAGATTAAGATGGATGGATGATGTGACTGATGACCTAAGAAGAACGGGAATCAGAAGTTGGACAGAGAAGGCAAGAAATAGGGATCAGTGGAGGCTGATCATCGAGGAGGCCAAGGCCCACCCAGGGCTGTAGCGCGGTGCAGAAAAAAAGAAAAAAAAAAATTTGGTTCCCTCCTACATGGTTTCTCATCAACAGAAAGTGAGGTTATTTTAGTTTAAATGTTTTTAGATTCAGATACAACAAACAATTACACTGTGTGCACCTGTTTTAAATGTATTATAAATGTCTTACATTTTTAAACATAACATGATGCAAATCACACATGAGACAGGTACAATGCAACTTGACAGAAAGGCAAACCAGTCACCTCCATATCTGGTTCTCACTTATTTACAAAACACTGACCAATGCCTTCAGAAAAAGAGCAGGCCACATGACATTAAAATGTGTTTCAATTTCCACGTGACTTTCACATTTCTTTAAATAATGCAATGGTACAGCAAACATACAAAACAATAAACAGTACAAAACATATCAGGATGTAATTAGCTCACCAAGCCTTCGTAAAGATTTCGCAACAGATTCACCAGGCTTCATTAATTCTAACATCTGTTTATAAACAGCCATGTGATCAAAAGGTGAACCATCATTTGAGTAATCACTCTCACTGTCATCTTTGTCACCTTCAGTTCCTTGAGGTTTCTCATCCGTTTTCTTAATCTGGAAAAAAAAACAAATTCAAATGATTTTTCATCTGACACTCACATGTCCTGCCACATTCTCACATCATCTCTTATCACATCCTAAGTGCCAGTTATTTTTGGATCTCATAATTGTCACTTAACCTGTCAACATGCTATTTCACTTGTGTTCTATGAACCAGAATAAATGCAAGGGCATGATAGAAATCCTGCATGATAAAATATAAACTCCACACTCAGTAGGCCACCTGCCCCTTGCTTTTGTGTAATCCTTGAAATGAGCATTGTAATGTACTTCAAAAGTCTTAGTTGGCTTGTGGCACAAGACCCTTCTTTTATAGACTGTGCAGAAGGTGATCATCTGTCACAAGAGAAGCAATATAACATCACGCAGAGCACATACCAGAAAATGTGACTCTAACCAATGAAATTCTTCACTGCAGTTTACTGCTGAAAAATTATGTCACTTTTTGTAAGGTAACTTTCGGTATGCTGAAAACAAACACAAAAGCAAGCTGATGCTCATGTGCAAGTTTGTCATGGACATTTTGACCCTTGAAGATGGCACCACCATGTTGTCTCAAAACATGGGGCACCAGTCACCTGATGATGCACCATCACATCCCAGACAAAGGAGCAACTTGATCTAGTTTGGACAGTCTTCCTCAACTTACTGTTTCAAGGCAGTAGGCAAACTTAGAAAATATATTTACATGACAGAAAAGTTCTAATCATCAATACGAAATTCAGTTAGTTTTGTATGCAGTGCATGCAGCTCTTTTCTTCATTAAACACATTAACCTCAAGTTCTGTTTATACTCTAAGCTTTGCGCAGTCTGTAAAATTTTTCAACTGACAGTCAACCACTGTAACTTGATGCCCAACCTCACACAAAGGAAATGCAGCACTTGCTCTAACTCAGTTTCTAGCTAAGTACCAATGCTTTAGTGCTGAATGAAGTAACAGCACCATGGTAGAAGCTGGTGCTTGTAAATACTGTTCACCACAGCCATTTGTACAGCAGGTAACTATCTATCTAACTAACTAAATAACTAACTAATTAACTACATGCATCAGAGTTCTCCTCCAGAAGCTAACAGGTCCTTAGCTAGTCAAGAAATTCCCCACATTTTATGGAACTCGCAGGTTCATTACCACATTCACACAAGCCCACCACCTGTCCCTGTCCTGAGCCAGATCAATTCAGTCCATCTGCCCCCTCCCACTTCTTGAAAATCCAGTTTAATATTATCCTCCTATCCATGCCTAGGTCTTCCATGTGGTCTCTTACCCTTCAGGTTTCCCCACCAAAACCCTCTATGCATCTCTCCTCTCCTCCATATGTGCCACACACCTCAGCCATCTCATTATTCTTCATTTGATCACCCAAATAATATTTGGTGATTACTCTGATGTACAAGAATTCCTGTTCCTAATTGACAATTTTTATTTCCTTTTCCTTAGGCAAACGTATAAACCTCTGTTTTTTCAGTGCCTCCCTTGTCCTACATAACCTCTTGCACACCCACTAAATCTAATCCACACCTCGCTAATTCCCTGGCAACTGTCACAAGTGACCCTGGCCTATAAAGCCTCCTCACATTCCACCTGAACAGCACATATACTGCCCAATGATTTAATATACTAGTTAAATAACAGTTCATGTTTCAGCTGCCTTCAGTCATCAGAGACTATTAACATCACAGATTCCCTTAAACACATGCCACATTATGCATCGTTGATGTTAACATAATGATCATGCTCTTGCGAAAAAGTAAATAAGGCATCACAACTGATACGTTATTACACAACTAGATTAACACTTAACACTAACTTCTACTGCCACTTAATGTGCTCCGTGTCATATATTGATGTCTGCTGCTTACAGTTTGCTCTGCCTTCATCCACTCACTGCTACCTGACTCCAGGATGAGTTTGAAGTCAGAACAACAGCAACTGAATGAAGTAAAATGGTAAACCTACACTAACAGTCTAAATTTGATATGCAGTTTCTTACACATCAAAAACTAAAACAGCTGTTCTAATAACAGGATTAGGTATATTACTCAAGGGTGGCACAAAATGTCACAATATCTGCTGAGATATGAGCTCTTCTCAATCTCTAACATCTGTCTTTCATCTTCTGGCTACACCTTGTAAGTACTGTGAACATATGTCCCAGCTTGAATATTGATAACCTCTTAAAATCTCAGATGATATCTCAGGGTTTTATGATGATAAAAACTCATAATGTGGTCTTGAGAGTCATCAGATTATAATTACATTAGCATGTTCATTCAAAAATGTGGCTCTGATTATACAAATAAGTATTTCAGCTGTTCCATGTTCCTCATGACATTCAGTGCGTCATCTACCCTAAGATGCTCCTCCAGAATGTTGACACTCATGTAGCAGATCATACTGTGTCATACCCCAAAAGACCATCATATGATTTTTCATATTATTATTTCATAATGCCACACAAGAAATTTCTGTTTGTAATATGTACATAAAATTCAGTTAATAAAGAAACTGTATGTATACTTTAATAATGTCAGTCCAGTAACGCTCCCACGTTGGAGATTCACGGACCACCACCAGATGGCAGGAAAAGACAATAAACAGAATTTAGTTTGACGGATGTGCGGATGGTATGTTACAGACGCCACTAATTGAGGTTTCCACATTAACCATGTAAAGGGTCGCTGGACACTAATACTACAGCATAATATACATCCATACACATTATTCAGGTTTGCATGCTAACTACAGGCACCACTACCAAATTATAATGCACAGGCACATACATTCTTCAGGTTTGCATGGTAACTATGTAAATGAGTGTGCCTTGCCTGCCGGGACCACGGGGTTTCCACAGTAACTGCGTACATAAACTGTGCCTTGCCTCCATGGATCGCAAGGTTTCCAACATAACTACATAAACGGGTGTTCCTAGCCTGCCCGGCTCACCGAGCACCAGCAGACTAGTCACTATAGCGTATTTTACAAAGAATTTCAACGTGCTGTACATTTAAAACTACAAGTGTGCCTGACACACCTGACTGTTTTTGAAATTAAATTACATTTTAAGGTAAGGTGGAAAAATTTTTTTAACACTGGTAGATACATTCTATGTCCACCATAAGAATTCACGTTAATCCTTACTGTCTGAATATAACACTTTGTAGGTGACCAACATGTTGTTCGATACACTCCCACAGTTGCAATGGAAAGGATGCTATTAACTTGTTCTAGTACTTCTTTAAGGATCTCTTGAATACACTCCAAAATTTACTTTTCTAAGTCATCAATACTGGTAAGACTTGTTTCATATACCTTGCTTTCAACATAGGCCCAAAGGAAGTAGTCTGGTACTGCAAGATCAGGCAAGCAGATGTGCCAGGTGTGCCCTAAACATGTGATGGCATTTGAAATTTGTAAACCAGCTTAACCACTAAGCTGCACTTCCATATGGTCATCATTAACAGTGATATTTGGAGTAGCTGCTCATTTCTCATTTTCGGACATCACCCGGCCCACCCACTCACCTGATCTGGCAGTACCATGAATTCTCATGAGGCTGCCATGTAACTACCAGTGTTAACAAAATTTTTCCCCTTTTACTTAAAATGTTCTTTCATTTCAAAAACCATCAGGTGTGCCTAGTGCACCCTGTATTACATAATGCAAATACTGACAAATGACAAAACTGAAATTAATCTTCTAGACTTCACTAATGATATAGGTCACTACAGAATAGCTGATGCCAAACAGGAAGCAAAGAGAAATTAATGCCATGAACTGTTAAAACAAATAAGGTTAAATATTCATATTGCCTTCTTTTTACATTTAACCATTATTATAGTGATGACCACAAAAACGCAAATACTTTATAAAATTCTCATTACTCCTACCTTCACCCAATCAATATTTTCTAGCCAATTATCCCTTATTTGTCCTTCTTTTTTCCAGTGGTAATTGCCTTCAGTATCAAAATGTCCTTCTTCCAATTCCTCTTTCATGTTGAATGGGGTAATTCTAACTTCACCATCAAAACCAGCTGCTCCCTCTTCTTGACCTGAATATAAATACCAAATGAAATTCCTTGAATTACAACTACCATTACAAGTACATACCTGCTACAAACTAGAAATAAATTTGACTGCTCTTTAAGTCTAAAAACCTCACCTTCGATTTCATCTTCTGCGAGAATGTCGTAAGTTCTTTCTTCTCCATTATCTTCTTCGTCAGAATCAAGAGAGTTCTTTTTGTTATCTGCTTTAATTTTGGTACCAGCATCTGCCCAGTCCTCTTCGAGCTCGTCTTCCAATTTTCGTTTTGGCATTATTAAACACACTGCTAAACAAGCGCGTACAATAAGAACAACGTACCTAACCTTTGACACCGCAACCTACCACATCTGACAATAAATATATCGCTGACACACCCTCATCCATGAAAACTACAAACGGCGATTGTAACTCTAATCCATGGCGACCATGGATCAGATGATGACTGTAGCCACAGATTAATTTTTGCACTTGTATACTAACTATACCGCTCCGTGGTGCGTGAACGAAATCCTCCTACGTTCGCATCGTACATGCGCCTTCGTGTTAATAGAGTGATATTTTTAGCAAGGTGTATAACTGCCAGATAATAGCTGGAGCCTCAATGAATCGCCAGCGTTTTTCTCCTCATCGTGGCCGGCGGCCCGGGGTAGGGGAACAAGGCTATTCCCTGAACAGCTAGTGTTCATTTGAGTAAAGTGGTAACGTCGCACGTAACGGCAGAGTACGAACTACCGATCAACTAATTAGAACATAGTTCAAAGCCTTCCATAGACAATCGAAAGCTAATCTGCCGACCAAAATATTTAGTTATTATAGAAGCGGAACGGTCATCACTGGGTGCATGAAGTCCGCTGTTGGCCCTCGTGTTGACATCTTCAACGTATTTGTTGATGATCCATGTTTTATCCATCGCTTCTACCCCTAGACGTCGAAGTGATTTCTACCTCTTCAAAAAATCTAGCTCGGTCAATAACGTAACTGTCCATTGGCTGTGCCACCGCAATCTGACTGCTGTAATCCAGCCGTTTGTCACCTACATATGCAGCCCTGCTCTGGAACCCACACATCCTCCTAAGCAACAAGACTCTCGCAGTAGGACAAGGGTCTAGTATGTGAAATTGACCACTCACCTCTACCTAGTACCGAAGCCTTAAACACATGGAACTTACCTCCATTTCCTTTACAGAGGGACTTCACTCACTCTTCTAAGAGAATGTTAAACGTTCAGCTTTCATATGCGGTGTAACCACCTTCTTAGATGAAGAACTTGCGGGTTGGCTTACTAAATTGGCGAGCTGATAAAAATCCCAGCTGTAACTGGCTTAATCCCATTATCGCCTGCTATGGTACCGAACCAAATTAGGTAAAATGTGTCACGCCTCGTATATAAACATTTATGATTTATACATTTTATGTGACATATAAACCAGCAGACATTCCATCTCTCTCACAATCTTCGTACCTCTGTCGCACACAGGTGCGCACCAAGAATTTTTCATTGGGGGGGGGGGGGGCTGACCCCGAGGTTATATATAATTTATCTTTGATTTTAAAAATTATGTTACAAAAATCATTTTGTAAGTACAACATAACACTGTTTGCAACTACATTTACATACATATGAGTAAAACGACACGTTCCATGACTCACAGTGTCCTATCATCTTCTTTTTTTAATTTTATTACTCTACTTTTCAAAACTGTAATGTACTAGTCATCAGCTGGTTTCAGTGGTTGATTTCAGCTGACATAAAATGTTTAATATCATAACCTCTACAAAATCTGTTACTTAAATTTTGGTTTTGGGGGGGGGGGGTGCTGCAGCCCAGCAACCCCCCCTTGCATGCGCCCCTGGTCGCACATTTCCAAAAATTTGTATGTTATTTATTTGATGGTGGCTTGATTGATAAGGCAGAGTGTCTACTTGTCA
This sequence comes from Coptotermes formosanus, assembly GCA_013340265.1. Classification (NCBI taxonomy): domain Eukaryota; kingdom Metazoa; phylum Arthropoda; class Insecta; order Blattodea; family Rhinotermitidae; genus Coptotermes; species Coptotermes formosanus. The sequence goes on along the minus strand of BLKM01000587.1, from coordinate 3,112,771 downwards.
GGCGAATATCTAAAAAAAATTTCGCACAAGTTTTTCATATAAAAAATTTCACTTCAAAGGCACCAGTTCCTGGGTTGGAACCTGGAAAGGCCACGTTCAATGGCAGGTATTTCTTGACTGGCTGAGCAACTAATAGCTTCTCAATAACAACTCTTCTCTGTGAAGTTAATTAGAAGTAACTTGAGAATGGAGCTGATCCCAGTGGTCGCGTGGTCTCAGCATAGGTCTGTGGCTATTTGCTTGCTGGGATTGCGAGTTTGAATCCCACCAGGGTATGGATGTTTGTCTCTTGTGGATGTTGTGTGTTGTCAGGTAGACCTCTCTGCGATGGGCCAGTCACTCATCCAAAGTAGTGTTACCGAGTGTGGTGTGTCTGAATGCAATCATGAAGCCTCGATAATAAGGTCATGCAAGTAAGACATGCTCCGTATACTTTTAAACGTGCATGTGGTTACTTGTTGAAGCAGGTTTAGAGCAGTTTTGAAATGAAAGTTGTAACAATTCTAACTTCTATTTCCTTTCTTTCCTTCTTTGTCTTTATTTATTTATTTACTTGTTTATGCTTTCCTTCTGTTTAGCAACCAGAATTTTTTTTAATATCAGTGTTATTAAATGTGTGACTGAGGACTGATATTTTGACAGTGTGAAAATTTATATTATAATCCTGCAATAACTGGAAGAATGTTTTAGATTGACTTATATTTTCAATATATGGAAATCCATACTTTAATTTTATGTATTTTTATGATTATGTGTATGACATGTTTATAACCTACTTGAGTAATGGAATATTTTGATATTTGACATGCGAAGCTTATCTGTAATGCATATTTCTATCACAAAGGAAATCTTAGGTTCTGGCTAGGTAGAATCAAAACACATGGTCTTTTACTGATTACTGAAGTTACAAAAGCATCACTTTGTGCAAGCCTGTGTTCAGCAATTTAGGAAGTTATGGAAAAATAAGTAATTGTTTACAGAAATCAGTTGGTATCAACAGAAAGTAATAATATTCAAAAACAGTTCTGCACATGTACGTACATTTGGGATGTTAATTTATTGGATGACAATAAGGATAAACTACTACAAAGTCGTCATCGTCATCGTCATTATCATCATCATCATCATCATCACACCTATCATTTGTCAGAGGATGAATGAGGGATATCAGGTGGTGGGACTGAAGTAGGTTATATCAAAGTGACATTCGCAAGTTTTCTGCCATAACCATATCCAACTCTTCTCAGGAGAATTTATCACAGAATTTGAGTAATTCTGTTTAGACATGCATATATAAAGAACTTACATGTCAGGAAAACCTCACCAGATATTATTAGGGGGATAAAATCAAGAAGGATAAGATGGGCATGGCATGTGACATAGATGGACAGAAGAGGTATGTGTACCAGATTTTCGTGGGGAAACCCAAGGGAAAGAGACCACTTGAAAGACTTAGGCATAGATGGAAGGGTAATATTAAGATGCGTTGAAAAGGACATTGGTTGGGAAGGCATGGATTGGGTTGATCTGGCTAAGGACAGGGATAAGTGGTAGGCTGTTGTGAATGTGGTAATGAAACTTCGAGCTCCTTAAAATTCAGAAATTCTCTTGCCATGCTGAGGAGCTTCTGGAAGACCCTGTTCCACAGAGTTAGTGGTTGGATGGTCATTTGGTTATGGCAGAAGGACTGTTGTGGAAGTGTTATGAGCGCAGGATACAGAGCTATTACACATTTACATAGACTGTAACGTACGTGTTGTGTCAACAACCTTGTATACGGCACAGTAAAAACACTGACAAGAGATATGCCACCATTTCTTCTGGTTCAGAGTAACCAGACATCTGTGCCGACAGTCTACTCATGAATATTTAGCCTATTTATAATGCCTTTCAACAGTGTCCATTCTCGGACATGGATTCTTCAGTATTCTTTGTGTGTTTCAGCCTACTAGAAATATTCAGTTTTGGAGCCTGCCGTCACACATGAGAACATGCTTTATAGTGAAGGGAAGTTTGTGGGTGCTATCCTTGATGCTTCAGTGAACAGGTGAACTTGTTTAGTTGCAATAAATAAAATTGTTTAATGTTGTTTAGCTGAGCAGATAATTCTGCTTCTGTGAGCCTGGCTTTCCTGTAACAGGGAAGCACATAGTTTTTAATTTTACTCCCACCACATGTGTTTAGTCTGCATTCATTCCTTGTCTCTATTGTTAATATAAAACTCCTAGTGAAATCACAAGGTGTCTGGTGTTAATGTACAGTTAGCTGGTCTTTAAGTTAATTCTCTCAGTTTTTCCACCCATTCCATCCAGATATTCAGAAATTTTTTCAAAAATTGAAGAGAGAGGTCTGTATTCATGGACTCTAGTTTGAAACTGGCGCTTCCATAATAATAATGACTGCAGAGTTGAGTACTGTAACAAATTGCAAAGAATACTCTTGGTGGTAGATACTCTGAGCCACCATGTTGTTAGCAATTGTGAGAAATTAAAATGTATGACACTGGGGTGGTCTCCAAGTTTCAGTAAAATCTGTCTTCTCATTCAAAAGGTGGAAGGAGGAAAACACAGACATTGTGAGGATCTTAGAAGTCTCCATTCTTTTCTCAAGAAAGAAAAGAAGGCTAATAAAATAACACATTTTAAGCAATATATATTTTTATATTTACATGAACACAAATTCTGTTACATTATCAAATGAAAGACGTATGTACAAAATGACAAAAATACACCTAAGCAATTAGGTAGAATCACAAATAAAATAGTCAAATATGGACACCTTAGGCATAATGTACAACTGTCATCATATTAGTCAATACTGTATGGACTTTGCTGCCAGTGATAGCAGCTGCTGTCCAAGTAAACGTACTCTATGAGCATCAATGGCGGCTTGGTAAAATCTTGCATAGTAGCAGTAGTAGGAACATTTTTTCCTACCTACAACAGACATCATCAAACTGCCAGAGAATTTTTACAGACTTGCATGTGCTCTGATATTAGTTTCAGATATGTTTATTGCTGCCACAGAATCTTCAGAAATTTTCATGTGCTTTTTGATAGATGTGTTTGACTTCCAACAGCAAAACACTTATCTGTTTGGATATGGTTGCTTGACCAACCTGTTTACAGTGGCATTTAAATAAGAAGCAATGAATCTGCTATCACTGTGACATTCCTTGTATTACTCTTTATCTGATCCACATGCAGGCTTCAGAGAATGAATATAATTATATTTGAAGGATTATGTGTTAATCTAGCAATAAAGCTTTTCACACAGCAAACAGTCTCCACTTTGTTCATTTCAAAACTATGACTTTGAACCCCAAAACTGCAATGTCATCACTGAGCTCAGCCATCAAGTTACAAACACACTGCAACATTACGTTTTTCTTATTGTTTTTGTATAGGTACTTACAAAAATTACAAAACAAGTTGTATGAATAAACAGTACTACTAAGTCACCTGACAGTCGGTTTGAGAGAAATGGGGCTTGGCAATGTACAGAACTCTTTTAAAAGCCTCTCTTTAGAGTACTTGCTTATAAATATTGGATGAATAATATGCTGAACTGGGAGGGCAGGCGAAAGCTTCCGTGAATGACTTCAGTTGCCTCAGGACTGTCTTCAGTCTGAAAAACAAAATGTTCAGATTATTATAACTCCAATTCAACAGCAAGACCACCATATGGGTTGGTGTAGTAGTAACACGCTGAAGTCGTATTCAGGAGATACTGGTTTGAATTTTGGCTAAGTCACTGACTATCCTGATGATTGTCCTCTGTGGGCTTCCTCCATTATGCAAGGCAAATGTCAGGGTAGCACCTTCTAATAGTACCTTCCAAACCTTACCATTTAATCAAACATCCTCTCACTCAATACCATATAGTTTAAGCCCCTGACAGCATCATAAACTAACCCCACCCAAAAGAAAACAACAGAATCAACAAAAACATATAACCCTTTGATTGTTTACCAATAACAAAATGTTGGTTTTTCTCCAGTATTGATAAAACTTTAAAAAATTGATCCTTTCACATTCTGTGTACTGTTTTTCAGTCATCAAAAAACTAATACAAGCAACAGCATAAACATAAAATTTCATACCCTTTTACAAAAGTCTTAATATGAAATATTTGACAGTTTTGATTTCAACAAATACTCCATGGGTGGGACATACTTCATCCAACCTATACAAAGATAAAAACAGTGTGCAAGGTATCCCATCAGATACAATTAAAAGAGTTTAATAATAAGAATGACACTCTCTTCTCATTCTTGGTGTGGGGTAAGAATGGGTCCCTTGGTACTGTGACCTCACATGGGCCTATTGTATCACCCCTGGATAACAGATAAATGAATATGGAATACTAGTAGAAAACAAAGTACTGTACTCAGAAAAAAAAGCCCACTATGGTGATATTTTGTCAAACACAAATCTCACATGCACTTCCCTGGGACCAAACCTAGGCCTCCACACTGAGAAGCCACAATTAGCCGTCTGAGTCATGTCACTGTGAACAATGATTAGGGTAAACCAAAAGCATAATGATAATAACAACTTGTCAGTATGCTCTTCAGAATCTAACTGTGTTTATCAGATTGTAGGAGGCTTTTCTCACAGGTCTGTGGAAGTATCAGAAAAAAATGGAACAGTACTTCTATAACACAGAGAAAAATTACACTTTTGTTCAAGCTGTACAGTACAGCAAGGTTTCGTTCTGACAGGTGCTATGTTTTGTGATGCTATAAAGTTCAGTTCATTATTATACAGGCCTACTGCGCACCAATCCACAGCAACTTATAAGCACACCAACCAGACCACAATATCAAAAGTCTGAGAAACTCTGATCTAAACCATGAAATATCATACAGGTATTAGGGCTGCTAGTCTCCAAGGTTATCAATTTTAGCAGTATTAGGTATTTTCTTTTGAGTGTGTTTCTCGTTCTGTAAGTCAGGGCTGGCCAATACACAGCCTTCGGTCACCTGAATAGTTTCAGTAATACAATTTAACAAACATAGTAGCTCTACAGAACATAATATGGCAATTTTATTAGCAGAGAAAATGTTCAAAAACTATAACTGATCACTTTTAAGACAGCACACAGTAATCCAACCATTCTTTGTGTTTTACCAAGTTTAGTACAGCCTACTACTACATTCTCATTCAGCCGTACTTTTAGCTTAACTTCTATTTGTAAAGAACGGCTGTCTAGTTACTCCCATCTCCCACCCCCCCCTTCACTTTTTGATATGTGTTCACCTTCAGGCAAGTCCTTTAACCCTTTAAACACGAAGCATATCTGTTTTATATAAGGACTCAGTGCATACCGCGCTGTAAACACTCTCCACTTTGGTTATAAAAACCAGTCTCTTAATGTTTTATAAGGCAAAAGTTGCTGTTTATTCTGAGATCTGTACAAAACACATAAATGCAATGTGGGCACCACGTAGAAATTTTTAATGTTAAACCTGGTCGTATGTAAAGTTACCGCTAGGCTTTAAAAGGTTAATGAACTATGTGGCTCTCCTGTGGGTTGAAGCTGGCCAGCCCTACTCTAAGTCACTCTGAACATGGCAATGAATAACCAAATCTTGTGGGATGTTTCACTGTGTCATTAGGTAAGTAGTTCCTGACATTTCAAAGGATCATACTAGCTGTGAAACTTCAGGAACTACTTATCCAACAACACTAACACCCCAGAAGACTTTAATTTTCAGCAACACTACTGTAAGAACTTCACATCTCGCATGGTAATAAACCTTCTGGTTTGATAAAAGGCAGAGACCTTCTACAGGATGTCCCTTTTATCTGACCCCTGAGCATGGAAAGTTTATCACATAGGAATCTGCCATCTGCTGAGGCATCTGTGATGCTGTACTCTTGGGCACCAAAGAATGGACACCCTATAGAATAGCTAAGTGACTATTTGCTTCTCAAGGACAGCTCAAACGATTTCATTTGCCCATTAGTTCTTTTTTTAGTTAATTTTTTTTAATCCAGTTCTTTCATCAAAGTGCGTTCTCTGAATACCTCACTGTTTGACACTTACTTAATGCTCATAAAAGTTTACTGCTTGAAAAAGCAATTAACAACAGAAGCATCATAAACAATGAGGCTCATGATAAGGTAGTTTGTGCAGCAGGTGTTTGGCATGCTAATTCAGTTATTTCTGATCACTGCTGATTAGATGCAGGGTACATTTCACTGCAGTATTCAGGATGCTGAGTCCTATAATGTAATTTTGCCCCACACATGGAATGTGGAATCAAAATCTTATGACTGACCCTGGAAACATTCCTTGGATGGTTAAAGACAGACACTACATATGGCATATCATGGTCTTTTTCCATTTTCTAAATATTCAAAAACTGCCACTAGGTCAAAGAAGTAATTTGGCTTCTTTTGAAAATACCAAAGCAAAATGTCCTAATTTATATGCTGACAAGCAATAATACATGTTAACTGTGCCTACAGTATTTCCTACCACCCCTCTGCTCAACTCTTTTGGCAAGCTTTTACAAGCACCCGTCTTTTTGGAAGCACAGTGGCTGATGGTGAGACTCTGGCCATCCAGTGTGACCTTGAAACATAAAGGTAAAATCTCCAATGGACAAGTCCAGTCACAAAGACTGTGGCTGCCAACATGAAAGGCCCAAATCATTCTGATCTTCCTTTGTCAGATTAGGACTTAGTCTTAATAAATTTGTCCTCCAGGACAGTCAGCCAAGAATTCTATTCTCAATTTCTGGAAAATTTATGGCTACACATTTGTTGAGAAAGAGCAAATATTTTGCCGAAAAAATGACGTGGCATTTTTTAGAGCAGCTTCAGAACAAAAAATGACCACCAATGTCAGGATATCCAACCATATTTGCCTAATTTGGCACCACTTAAAGTCCATGTTCCCAAAACTAAGTATTTCCTCAGGAGTGTCATAGTTTGAAAATGTGGAAGCCATTCAAAGCAGTGTGATAACACTGAAAGCATTCCCAGCTACTTATGTACTCTGTAAATGATTTGTGTTCAAAAATGTATGCATTTTAAGTGATGGGGTGGTGGGATCCATAAGCAACTGTGTTCACATAACTCTGTTTTTTTCCCCTAAGAAGTTCACACAACACCATTTTGCCCAGTGCTCCATGATAACTGCCCCTAACAGTCATGCTGGACAGGGACTCACTGCATAAAGTCAGAAGGCATTCATTCAATGGTAACCATATTCACTGAGTGTTAAGAGACTTTTCTTCATCACAGAAATAAGCTTATCACTTGACAGACCTATGTTGTTATAAGTATATAGGATCCACATGACTAGCCACTGGCTGTAAGAGAGTAAGGCTGCCAGTGTTATGTGCTTCCCACCCCAGTGAATTATGCCACAGCAATGACAACATGCCAAATGTGAACCCACAAGTCTAGGTGCTACAGTTGGTAAATTAATGTATGATTACTGCTGGGTCAGATAAGAGGTTCTCACAGCAATGTTGATGATGAAACAAGTCTTCTGGAATGCTATCATCCACGATCACTAGACACCAAAGATGGATGCAGTACAATGCCCTGAAATACGGGTAACTATTTTCCACTGAATGTAACGGGAGAAACATTCCAGAATACTCGAATCTTCATGACTGCTACCATCCATATAGAACTCACAATAAAGATCCTTTCAGCTTGAAGCTCATGGTTTCTTCAGCATCATCCTGCTGCACCGTAGATACAGAACACAGCATCTGGGAACAGAAATTCATGAAATGACTTTAAAGTCACTTCCAGAACATAATAAAATTCTGTGCAATGTATGTTTGCAGGCAAGAAGGGATTTTAAGTGCCCTTGCAATTTTATACTCACACTGCTTTATATATACATAATTTTAATTGCCTGTTATTCATATGATGAGTAACATTCCTTTGAACTGAAAGAATACAAACAAAATTTTATACATACTTGTGCTTGTGTGAGGAAAAATACTGCATCACTTTCAAAATTCTCCATTGCTGGCTGGTGTGTATGTGGCAGCTTGGCTAAGGCCTCTACCATTGCCTACATATGAAGAAAATTAACAAGTACTAAAAATATAAGACTACAAGTTCTCATCACCTATGGTGACTAACCATATCAAGTCACAGAACTCAATAATTCAAACAACTTCTGTACCTGAACTGTCATGCAGTGACACACCTGCACAAACCCATCTCAGCACAAGCCTGTACCTATGAATTCCATCATGCTTCTCCAGCTGTCCATTCACATGCAACAACTGGAGTCCCACTCAGTACAATCTTGTGAAATTTTATACTTGGATTTTTTACTTAATACTGGCAATAGAATCCACCTTTGGTTAAAATTAGACAACGGTAACAAGCCCACATGCTTTTCTGCACATACTGTACCTGGCCAGGGTCCACAGTTCCAGTCTGAGACTGAGCTTCCAAAGATGAGACAATAAACTGGCCATTTGGCCATTACCCACTTTATCTAACAAAACTGAAATTAAATCAAAATAATATCATTCAAAATCTAGTGGATGGTTAAACTATGTCTATACCAAGCACAACATTCTAACAATTTATCAGAGCTACATGTTTGATTTGTGGACTGATGCTACAACTAGCAAAGGACAAAATGTAGCACCCCATACGAACAAAGACTTAACTCCACTGAGCACTCTCACACTGTACTATGCAGCTGTTCATACTGTGCTGGTGGAGCAGACCATTCAATACCATGAGCAGTACTCAGCCACATTAGATGGTGGACCTTCTACAGCCTCTGACATGACTGAATTGGTTTCTGATCATCATCATTCAAATGTGACATGACACATGGGACAGACTGAATGGCAACTGGTCAATACTAGTAAATGGCTCCTCACATCTTTTTATGTGGGGGGTGGGGGGTAGGAGGAGGAAGAAGAAACTAGCTACGAAGCAAGATGAGTGCAATAATTGAAAACATTCCAAAGTAATGTGGCTCAAGAGATATCATATCAGTTCTGAGATATATGAACTACAGTCCCTCCAGTTTCTACAGTACAAAATAAGCAAAAAAACATGGACCCTGTAGTTCTGCCAAACAGGCACTATTAGTGCTTACCTACAAAAATGCAAGATTGAAGTTACTGACAGTCAATTCTGCCGTATGGCTCAACCATGTATTACATTCTTTCAGCTTAAATTCTATGTTAATGCATAAACTACTCTCAGTAATCATATATGTAAACATTTGACACTCTACTTCGATAGTGCTGAACTCCATGTTAATGGCCCAGATGAGCAGAAACACATTACCCATACACTACATATGCTGGGTAGTCCCATCAGCACTGTACATAATTGGCCTTGACTTTCTGATTATACAACATATAATATGCACTGCCATGGACATACATACCAAGTGTGCTTGCCTAGTGGCAGCTATTTGTTTCATGGTAGCAAGAGCTGTTCTGTTAGCCACAGACTCTGAAATGTGACCAGAGTTGATCAAGTCCTGTATCAGGAACTTCACAGGGCCCTGTACTGCATGGGCTGACTGGTTTGCTACCACATGATCTGGAGGAAGCAGCTTGCCATCTGCCCCGTACAGAACATTCCACGGAAGGACAGCTGATACAAAGGCAGATGAAAGTTGAACACCCAATCCACCATACAAAACAGCTCTGAAAACAAAAGTGTGTGACCCTGCAACTTTATGAAGAAATATACACATAATATATAAAATCAATGCATCACATAAAAGATTAACTGAAGGTCTCAAACTTATGAATTTCCATACAATAGGAAGACAACGGCCAGAAAGCCCAGTGACGGGACTAAATGACGAGAACTTGAGGTTCAAAAAGGTTTTGCCTTTAATGGCTTAAGTTTCCAATACCACATGACAATGAGGGTGGTGGTGGAATGATGATGATGATTTTTTAACTTCTGCATATATTGACAGTTCATTCAATGCCTTAAAGTCTCCACAGCCTAGGGCTTAGGGCAATGGAAACATAGTAGTTGTATCTTGATAAAAAAAGATGCTGCTTACATATTGCACAAAACAGCAATCAGAATTATAACAGGTAGTAGTAACAGGGATTCATGTAGGAACTTGTTTAAGCAGTTACGAGTATTGCCATTAACACCTCAATACGTTTTATCTATACTTTTATTTGTGGTGAAGAATAAAGACCACTTTATTACAAATTATGATAGTCATGGCATATCAACTAGACGAAGTAAAAATTTTCATCTTCCATCTGCATCTACATCCATTCACCAGCACAGTGTCCAATATGCAGGTATAGAAGTTTTTAATAAATTGCCAGTTGATCT
>BLKM01000587.1:3024952-3097452 GCA_013340265.1 Coptotermes formosanus | reverse complement strand
TACACTGAATGCAAATAAGACCTCCCTTTATTCAAGACGTACGGGCAAAACATCAAGCATATTCCCCAGTCTCGCTGCAACCACAAATCTAGATTGATTATTTGATCCCTTAACTATCCAGCACTGTTGCCAGAATAAATCCCATTAACCATCACACTTACCACATTTGTGGCAGCATTCTTGTTAGATTCATCCATGGCTAGATCCTGCATTGATGCCAGAGCAAATCCCATAAACCTCTGCAGTGTTTCTACACACATCTCCCACCTCTGCAGTGGCTCGTTTGCTCCTGAAATAAACAGTCCGACTGCAATTACAGAAACCCACATTTTGGACATACAATGAGAACTACATTAATAATTACCATTAAATGTAAGTGTGCACTTCCAGTGCCAAAATAGTGTACAAGGGCTTGTGATGTTAGATACCATCCAAGTGCTACAAAATCTTTGAAGCTCATTGAATGTGCTTGGAAACGTTAGAATATGGTCAATTTCTTACATATGTTTAAGGATAGCAATTTTATGTGAAACTGAAAATGTGCAGCCATGGTCATTTGGTGCTAACAATGCAACTCAACGTTTTGTAACAAATATGATACTTCGAAAATATCCATGAGAGGCTTACACTTTGCAATCAGGAGGCAGTGTCAGACTATGATAGTAGGATCACATGATTCTTGTGGAATTGGCAACACAAAATACGGTGAAAATCTCAAGCCAGGTACAGTGTTTGTTCCATTTGGGGGTTCAGAAGGGAGCTAGTAACTGCTGCATACCAAAACCAATAAGGAATGGGCTGTAATAAAGTATGCAGAATGGATACACTGAAATCATGTCACAGACATGACAGACCACGGCTGGGCAGTACAAGATATTCATAAACATGAGTATAAGAACATCAACAACCTGACCACAATGAACGCACTTAAGTCTGATTATGATTTGTCAAAACAAAGGAGGGAGGCAGTGAACAACCAGTCCAAACACATTCAACTGAAACTTCAGATGAACCTCTCAAAACCACCCTTTTCCAGCCACATCTGCAAAAACACTGATGCCTCCAGCCTCACTTCTTTGACAAACAAAACCAATAAAATTGTCTGCTGATGCTGACAACCCTCCTTAGGCTCATTTAACACAATCTTCTCCACCAAATCTAACTTTTCAATAACTCCATTCCCACTGTACTCCACTCTGTCACAGTATTATCAATTTTTTCTTACTATGATCATTGTATCTCCTTTTCTAAATGGTTTCCATACAAGAATATATATAAAAATGTTCACGCAAAATGTAGCCACAATAAAGCAATGTAACTACAAATGTGTCAGACAGACTTAGGCTTGAAATGCAACCAACATTATTTATTTCTTATGGGAAATCTAAGTCCAGTTAACATGATTTCACCTTGCATGAGACTTTCCTAGAATGTAGCTATCACGCTGGTTGAAAACAACCTGTACAGTCAGTTTAACTCAGGCTGATAGTGTCATAAACTGTACCTAAAGCTGAATATTAAGTAACATGACTGTGGAATGCTAAGCCTATTTTGAGCTGAGGTATTTGCATCATAAGGCAGTAGGTTGCTGCAATACTGGATCAATGTGAAAGCTTAAACTCAGTCACAAACAGGTAATAACAGATGGATCTTGGATACTCCTGTTGTAGTCTGCGACCACTGGTACTACCATCTGCAATGGTTGACTGGTGGTGCTGGCATCAGTGGATATATTTGGCACTACTACATACTTCTGTTTCGCGACATGACTTCCAGCCATTAGTTACAGACAGAAATGGAGTTCAACATGGTCTGCAGTTTTGGATACTGTGAAGAAAATGCTGATACCTACAAACAATAATTATGTTCCACTCTATTTTATATCTGGCTTGCTCATTCTTTTGTGCCTTTTAGCACTTAAAGGATACAAAACACTTCTATGGCCTAGCTCTCCACTGTCCTGTATCAGGTGTCATAGAATAAAACCCTAACCAACATTACAGCTACAGTCTACCATAGTAAGATTATGTGTGTTCAAGGAATTGGAGGAAAGAAAAAAACATGTGAACTGCAATTTCCAATCCATCTTATTCTAAAATCGGGGGCAAAAGGAACGCCTTTTAAGATATTATGAGTTCAATGTTCATATAAAAGAGCATAATTCAAGAACCACGTTTGACTAAGTGAAACTGTTTCAAGAAAATATAACATGCAGTTCCTAGTTTGTTAACAATGGTTGATAACAATTTAGGACTCCTCATCCTGTTGTGTTAAATCAGTTATCAAATATGAGGACCAAATAACACAACTTTAAGTATTATACGTTTACTTATTTACTACTAAATGTTTCAGCCAGATCATACAGCCATCATCAGGTAGTCTACAAATCAACATAAAGGATGACCTAGGAAAAGGCCTTGCCTATCACAAACAGTGAACATTTTGTTATAAAAAAAAGCTAGTATTACAAAACAGAATAATAATTAATACACAACAGTATTTTTAAAATACATAAAATAGAGAAAAGGGACAAAATAATTAAAAGCCAATATATGTCACTGAAATGATATATATTGGCTTTTACTTATTTTGCTAGGTAAATGGTTGTTAAGTTCATGTCTGAATACTGCAGATGAGTAAATGCCACATGTCCACACACTATACTCACAGAAAATTTCACAGGGTGTTAAGACATGGGGCTGCATGTACATGGCAAACAGTGAAGTGGAACAGACATGGATAGAAGCCATCACAGCCTAAGGCCACAAACACCTCAGTCATAACAAGCAGTCTCTGAACCAAAGTTTGAACAAGGGTCACCCAAATACAAAAAAAGGTCTCTATGTTCAACTATAACAAACACCTCAAACAGGAGTCAATGAAAAGGGCTGAAGCACAAATCCAGAGCAAATAACAAATGCAGCACCAGCAGTGAATATGATATTAACACACTCACTGCCACATAGTTAGATTCAATTAACCCTTTAAAGCCTAGTGGTTAGTTGATGCACCAACAGGTTTAACATTCAAAAATTATATATTCTGTCCACACTGTATTTATGTGTTTTGTATTTATCTCAGAACAAACAGTGACGTTTGCCCTATGTAACATAAACTGATTGGTTTTATAACCAAGATGAAAAGTGTTTACAGCATGGTGTGAACTGGGTCTTTAAATAGAACAGTTTACTCTTCATCTTTAAAGGGTCAAGCCTTTGTCAGACGGCATGTCTGTCCCAGTGACTCCAATCATACAATAGTTCACTTTCATACCTTTATACCACACATCTTGTCTACTAACATGCTGATACAACTACATACTGCCTGAAGTATGCACACCAACAGACACCTCTCATCACAGTGTTCAGTCAGAAATGCCACAAAAGAAATGTGGAAGAGTGGGGTTAATAGGCTTAACAGAAGTCCTTCAGGCCCAGCCGAAAGAGAGCAGAACATATATTCATGAGATATGTGGAATCAAAAGAAGGGTGTTAAGAGCAACAAAAGGCCTGTAATAAATTAAAGGATTAAGATCCATTTACCTGTCATTTCTTTCCTGAAGTAGTTGACAGTGTCCCTGAATTCTTGTGACAGGTATGGCAGGTAATGTACAGCAAGAACCCACATCATGTAATTATTCAATGACCTGGAATTAGAATGAATTATTAAGCAACTTTACATCAGTTTTTAATGCTGATAACAACTGTTGTCAATTGTCCCATCCAGTAATGCAGCAGTGTCTAAAGCTGCAACACTACAACAGCCAGAAGATATGGAATGCACAGTTCACAAACACATTATGTAAAATTTCCTTCCCTCACTGACCTCAACTTTCCTACATTCCAGCTGTCAACAGAGGGAGGCAGGGGTTGTAGCTGTGGTGGTGGTTGCAGTGCTGGTGCTGGCAGCAGCAAGTGTTGACTCCACATTGTATACTGTTGTTACATTGTACTGTTACCCTCTGATATTGTACTTTGTATAAAGTGTTATGGAAAATCAGACCAAAAGAACTACAGATGTTCTGTGTGGGTGCAGACCACACAGTATTGTCGTTCAAAGTGTCGGCTGTATGCAAATAAGCAAGTACTAAAACCAATAAATCACTAAATAAGAAAAACATGAAATACTGTTTTCCTTAAAACATGACAGCCTAAAGGATATTAATGTATTTTAAGGTGTAAGTGTTACGTACTTCTCTCACCATTTATCACATATGTTCAAGCACAGGCACGTTTATGTACATTAGTATCCCTTTCCTATGGAAAACTGACCAATATTTCAAAATTTGACATAAACAATACTGAGAACTAACACATTACGTAAAAGAACATTCAAATGAGAAACACTTCCTGTGGATATTCATTTGATTCTTAACTATCACAAGGATATGCATCAAACACAACTTTTGGAGTTATGAGCTTTTTCCATGAAAACCTTCAATTCTGATTCAACACATTCAGAGACACAGCTTATGTTTACTTAATCAAAACAAGCTAAATTTATAGCACTGCTATTTTATACACTTACACTCTGTCTGTAGTTGAGAGTATAGAAGACACTTTGGTGATGTAGCTGTCAGATGGCAGCAGCACCTCTGTCGCACCACCAATATTTGCTTTAGGAAACATAGCCAGCAGTATTTCATGAAAGGGAATCTAAACAGAAGGCATAAAACATACCACACAATTTAATTTTACCTCATTATTATCAACAGTTTTCTGTAGTATCTAGTAGCTCGTTTGAAAAATTCTTCCTTCCTAGTTGTGCTGCACTGAAATCTCCTATTGGTACAACATTAACTGCACAAATAACAGTCTGCTGAAATGTGACAACACAAAGTGTGGTATACGGATACAAACGTTTCAGAAGAAGCTGTTTCAACCATATTTCACCCCAAAGATGAAACTGGTAGGTTCCCAAAAACACTGGTACCTATCCAAACAGCAGGGTGACTGAGAAGTCACTGTACCTGAACTTATTTACTACACGGCTCAATGGTGCAAGGCCTGTGCTGTGGTATACCATAAACTTGGCGGTGGAGTGTGGCGCAATGATGACCATGATGATACAAACAATGACAAGTTTCATCATATTTACAAGGGCATGCAATAAAGATATTATGGGCTAGGATTTGAGACTATGATCAAAGAAGTACAGCATGCTCAACTATGAACACTTTGTTGCAATTTACTGTATTTTATTGTAGGACTTGAAGTTTGCATTACCTAGCTATGGCAATAATGTCACAAAGTCTGTAGGACTGAAAGTCTATGCAAGTGGAAAGCAGGCTTCTTAAACAATTTTATTTTTACGGTTACTGGCAATAGTTAGGATCAAACACTGGTATACAACCAGCTGTACCACCACAAGGGGCCATGTGGGCCTAAAATCCAGGATGTCCTGGGTCTGATCCAAACATCAGTGCTAATATTAAAAATATAAAAGTAAAAACAAAATGTCAGGCTAAGAAAAATCAATCACTTGAAGACACAAGGACACAGAATTCCTAAAGTCATAATAATTCAATGTACAACATCAAATATAATACCACTACAATGTTGATCTGTGTGCAACTCACATTCATGCAACTGTAACTGTATGAACACACAAATTCAGGGTTAACTCACAGAAGGAGCCAGTGCCTTCAGCTTGTCCACAGTTACTATGGTGGCATGTGTTGGATCTTGCAAGTCCACAGGCAAAGGTGTTATCTCTGCAATACGCTTCTCAAAATGGAAGGTTTCATCACTGAAGCGGTCTGCAGCCGTACTGGTAGCACCAAGGTTACTGACAGCATCTCGCAGGAAACGCCTGTAAGTCGTAATAACCTGAAGCAGAATGACAGGTCACGCAATCAGAGTACGGAAGGTCAGTCTCCAATACTAACAAAATGGTAAAAACATAATCACACAACTGTCCCTCCCTACTGCAAGCTGTGACAACCTGTACAGTAACTGCTGTGATTCTTACTTTATGTAACTTACAGGTAACCACAAGCTGTGAGATTTCTTTTATGTCCTCACAGTGGTCGCAATAAAGATTCACGTCTTCTGAGGTGTTGCTCCATGTTAAGCAGCAAAGACTTACTGATGTTTCAGAGGAGACTAACATCACAGAAGACCTGAATTGCAACTGTAAGTTGTTATCACACAATAATACATACCTCTTGCCATCAAGGTTTGAACTAACACACAAATTTTCCAAACCGTGGGAACTGCTGTTTACCATCAAATGCATCCAACTTTCAAGCCTTCCAATTCCCTACCACACACAAACATAATACAAATATGGATGCTGTGACACTGTGTAAACTTCTGAGGCAGAAACGACACTATGCTACAGCCACATTGAATTATCAGTACTACTTCTTTCAACCAAGTAGCACATGTGCACACCAATCATGATTAGCTGCTTTCTGAAGACATGGATTCCAACACCACATTCAAAGAGGATGAGTCTAGAAGCACTTCCCTTCTACAGTCAAGACCTCTACTTATATTAGGTATCTCATGTGAAGATTCTTCGGCTTTCATTAAATGCAGAAGTATAGAGTTTAAGTTTCTGACATCATTTTATAGATTTAAATATAGCAATTACTTTTATAATTATGTAGCAGCATTGTCTTTTCTTGAAACAGCTGCACTGCTTCTACGGCATGCAACATTTTCTGTTATGTCTGAAGGAGTGTAATGAAAGTGTGCTATTAGAGAGAAATAAATACTAAATTTTTTCCGCATTATAGGCTTTTTACAGAAGTCAGCATTTTGGAAGCTGGCTCTGCTTCTCTCAACAGAGACAGAGACTGATTCCCAGTTTCATATTGCCAAAAGAGAAAATATCATACATAATTTCAGGGTTGTCGTCCCACCTCCTCCCCCAAAGAAAACTTCTGGGTGTACCTATGCAAGTATGTGTAAAATAATAAAGATGCGGCAATCAAATTCCACACATTCTTAACATCAGCGTTAGCAGAAAGTAAGGATGAAGTTATACTTGTAACTAACAAGCATACAGAAAGAGTAAGATCTCAGTGCTCAACAGAAGAGATTTATCAGCTTCATGCTTCAACCACCTTAACACCCCGAGACATATTCCTTGATCCACTCCAAAGCATTGCAGGTAGGTGGGCCCCACAGCAATTCTGAACACAGTAGTGATGACAGTAATTCTGACATTCCTCCCAAGAATCAAATTCTATCACATCTGTAAGGCTACAACAGACCTCCTCATCAGTCCCAGCCCTTCTCCCAAAAACCTGGGCTATGTTGTCAGTGTCACTCCCTTAATTAGTAAAACAATTTTGGAATTTTAGTCTTTCAACTTTGTGTCACTAATATTACACAGAAATAGGCTGTTAGTTGGATAAGTGAGGAATTGTTTGATTCACAACAATGACAATGACAAACTCCAGAAGCATCCCAACCGGTTCTGGGGCCCAACCAGCCTCCTATTCAATGGGTAGCAGGGTGTCTTTCCTCAGGGAATAAAAAGCTGGGGCACAAAGCTGACCAATAACCTCCATGTAATGCCAAGGTTAAGAATCAGCGGGAATATGCCTCCACTTCCCCATATACCTCCATTGGGTGCACAGAGAAAATTTTACATCAGTTTACACTTACGTATTAATACTACTCTGATTTCTTGAACTTCCTGTTAATGACTTCATCACTGTCACTGCCACATTAAATGGGCAGAAAATCTGTGAGGGTTCCCACACAGTGCTGTCCTGTTGTGTTCAAAATTAGCACATGATGGTTGATAAGAGTCACGATTATATCTCATATATTAATTTTATCTAAGTAATTGAGCCAACAGTTGTTGCTCTGTTCCAGTAGCATACCCCTCCACACAATGCAGCATGGGAGGCCCCCAGATGAACAGAGTACTAAAATTTGTTGTGGGTTCTTTCAGGCTAGACTCCAGCTTTCTGACTGAAGGCAGTATTCTGGATACCTGCTCTTAGATCTGCAAGCAACATCATTAATAAAGACAGGAAGACCCCTGACTGGATATCTATGCTACTGCTCTCTTCACTGCATAAGCACGAAATTACTGTGCCGTAACTTGTGTATCTGATGTGCAAAAGATTAAGACTTCCAATTCTCCCTGCCCAGACATGCCTCCATATTTTTAACTTACTCTCCTTCCCGAATAAAAAAATGGTAGGCTTATGATATGACAATGTATTTTTGAATATGTGTGTGTGTGTGTGTATGTGCATGCATGTGCGCATGCACAAGTGCAGGTGTATGTGCACATCTCCTAGTCAACTTCACAACCAGCTGACCAATCTACACTAAACTTGGAATGAACATTATGCTACTGTAGGCCACCGCTGTACTTTTTTGTTTCATACAATCAGTAATAACAGCACGGCGGAAATGCAAACTTGTGAGATGGGAGTAACTACTTACCTTAGAGTCCTCAAAAGCTAACAAATCTTTGCAAATCTGTAATTCTTGTTCTGGCAACGTTTTTGTACAATGTAAAGTAACAATATGGCAGCTATGTGAACATTTGCTTAGTTTTTGCTTTAATGTCAATAATTAATGAACCATTAACATGTGAACTCTGGTACAGAGATAAACCATGAACACACCTACATATTACATGTGAAAACATTCTTTAAGTCAAGAAATAAAAACATGGTAACAATGCAAATCTTCAAGGTAATATCTGACAGATTTCACATACATGTAACACTAACATACATATATCTGGAAAACTTGAAACCTATATAAAAGGAAGGCAAGGTTTTTGATTTCTGCTAGAAAATCCCAGCTTGCCTTCCCATTTGCTTCCACGTGCTATAACCTTCACTCCGTTCATTATTTATCCTCACACCAACAGCACACAACTTAGCAGAAACGTATAAAGGTAATGTCACCCCCGTACATAACACCATGGAGAGTAAAGGCATGTGAAGTCAAAGCTCCCACATATTCTGAATCTCAATGAGCAATAAGCTTCACATTCTGGCCACTTTACCACTTCAAAAAAGGTCTCAGAAAAAAAATTCTGTCCCTATTCAAAATGAAACTGCCAATGGCCAAATGGTATATAGCAGTTATTTTACTGACTCAGTTGTCACAGCTATACTTATTGCACCAACTGATCTTTGGCAGCAGATGTAACTGCTGGCAACCACATCTGCCGACTTTATGAACACAGATACTGATATTATTCATACTTATAAAGTTAATCACGTACCAAATAAAATGTCCATTTCACTTCAGGCAGGTTTCCCACAATAATATATTCCAAACCTATATGATTACATAGTCTAATTTACACCAAACTTGGTTTACAAACATTAGATGGGAACATTAGCATTCACTGTATTAATGATACATATGATCTCTAAATGTTACAGCTACCTACTGTGCAGATTACATCTTCTTACTTACTGTACAAATTATACCTTCTAATCAAGATGATGTACTGGGATAACCAACACATGACAGTACAATAAACTACATATATTTTAAAGTGCTAATACTTATAATGGAACCAGCCTATTCTGCTTGAGGACTGTCTAAATCACATGACCATAAACTTAAATTTATCCTACCTACAAATTATAATCTATTGTTAATGTGATGACTAAAACCATTCAAATGCACCAAGTTTTTACTCAGATGTATATGTATAAAGCTGGGCACTCCCATTTCAACATTTACTGGCATGTAAGTTTAAAGTACACAAAGACAAAGCTGTGATATTTGTCATCATGGCAGATATTTGAGAGGAGACTGTAATTCTAGTAAGTGTTGATATCACAGATTTATATTTATTCTGCACAGCTGACTTCAGCTGTAAGAATTTGATATTTCTTATTGTTTTGGTTGAAGTACCAATCAAAATCTCAGTACATATAATCTTCGTGCCAAGCGTATAAGTGTCATAATGTATTTATGATGTGGTGGAAAATCTACATCCTAATCAATACTTCTAGCCTTATGCTTATCATGTCTTCTTTTGCTTT
Source organism: Coptotermes formosanus (assembly GCA_013340265.1). Lineage (NCBI taxonomy): Eukaryota > Metazoa > Arthropoda > Insecta > Blattodea > Rhinotermitidae > Coptotermes > Coptotermes formosanus. Next base: position 3,087,467 of record BLKM01000587.1, on the reverse strand, counting down.
TAACCCTTTGCTCAACTGGGACTTTTCCAAGAGTGTTTTTGTCAACATATCCTGCAAATGCCTTCCTGCCTCTACAGTTGCATGTGCCACAATCTATCATTCACTTACTCTACTCTTATTTTGGTTCTGTGATTCGAGTTGACAGCAGTGTGTCTTCTGCTATAGTAGACTAATATGACCAAACAATAGATTAAAATAAAATAAATTGAAATTTTGGTTGAAAAAATTACCATGACTGCAAAATTTTGACATAATTTTATGACCCAAAAGATTTAACATGTAGGTACGTAACCTAATATTCACCTATACTTCAACAGAACATCCCTACCTCACAAACATTTACAGTGTTTTTACAATCATGCTCAGGAAACAACTGTCAATGAACTTCAGGAGCAAAGGGTTAAAGAATATAAACAAAATTTTAATTGTTAAATAGATAACATAAACACAAGAACAAATATAAACTTCATTAACTAACCTTTTCTTCACATGTCACAGTCATGCAAACTGTTGAATCATAAAAAAGAAAGAACAACAATAAGAAGAATAGCCAATCACAGACATAGATCAATGACATCAATTTACTTGATTCCATGCAAAACAACTCTGAATTCAACTTACATATTAAATAATAAATATCTATACTGTTACAGGTAACTTCTGCAACATGTTCATGGCTCATATAAGTTCACAGATTAGGGTATACACAGACAAAATACTTCATTCTTTATTTACATTACAACTATTTGTACTTCATTTGTAAGACTGTGCTATGTTACTACTGTGTATTCCATGCAAAAATTGCAGTCTCAATACTGAGAATGTATTTCCCTTAGTAATGGTCTAGTTCTTTCCTGCGATTAACTTCACACAATTAACACAAGTAGTGAAAACTTAACTAGTACACTGTGGTGCAAGAACATGTTGGTGTATGATGAAATAACAACCAGTAAAAGTTATTAACAGACAGACTTTAAAAAGAGTCCCAAAACCTCTCACCAACAGAGGTCAGCAAAACATGAAGTGTTAAACTCTAACAGCTACTGCAAAATATCTTTCACACTTCAGATGATAAAAGTTACTCCAACTCAACAGTGATATGTCATCACATCAGTATATTCAAGTGACCAAATAACTGGTATGATCCTTTCAAAATTCTTTTAATTCTCTGAAATAAAAATGTACTTGCAACATTAATTTATTTCATGTATAAGGTCCTGAATTTAGATTTTATGGTAAGGCTCCACTGTGTCTAGGTGTGTAGTCTCTTCCAAGGCTCTTTATTCATTTGCTCTGTGGCCATAGGTATCAGTCTGGGTGAACCAGTGTGAACTCCAGCCAACATCAAAGGTAATGTTGGTGGCCTGTTTTGCTGGTTATGCCAAACATTTACCATTAACTACCTCTTCTAATAATTTATCACCCACGTTCTGATAAGCAAACTACACAATGTGTGCCATTAAACATGTAATACAACTACAAAACACTTTAATCCCAATGACTGAATCAAAATTAGTGACTCATTTAGTCACATGACCTGACATTTGCCAATCCAACAGTACTGCCAGTTGCTGAAAAAGACATAATTGTAGTTACTGGTCATACCTAGGGGGTGGAAATGGCTTTTCAGGACTAGGCAGATGCTGAGGCATCCGTTCAGAAGCCAAGGGAGTGTTGAACACGTATTATGAAAAAAGCTAAGTTGTCCCTGTTCATGCTATGAAGGTATCCAGGAACAGAAGAGGTCAGCTCCACGTATTCTTAACTTTGGCACTAGATGGAGGCAAGTGGTCAACTTCAGGCCCTGGCTGCTTTACCTGTGAGAAAGAACCCCTGGTACCCATTGAACAGGAGGCTAGATGGACCCCAGAGTCAGTCTGGACACTTTAAAGAAGAGAAAAATGTCTTACTCTGCCAGGAATCAAACCCTGGGTGATCCAGCCAGTAGCCACTACACCAACTATACTATCCTGGCTCTTACAGATGTTATAAATGTGGGCTCACAAAGAGTGTGTCTCTCAAGTCTACAAATCTTGTTGTTGTTATCAGCTTCAGAGACTGGAAGTGTATTTTTTTAATTACCTGTGAAACTAGTCACATCAAGTCTGCCCACATTTACTGCTGCCAATTGTAGTCATGCCTCACATGTGGTCATATGTTGTCCCAGATAACCTTCTCAAATACAGGCAACTTCAATTGTGTTAAACCCCAAACTCAACTCTTCCAAGTAACATCTGTATGTTTGAGGAACTCACAACATGTTTTTATCTCCTGCATGAAACAATTCTGCCAGGATTTGATTAAGATCTGGCAATTTTATAACCCTCCAACTTTCCAAAAGCAATTCTGACTTCAAGAAACCAGGCTCAGATACTATATGGCATGGCCATACCTGTTGCAGTGTGCCTAACATTGTTAATTCTAGCTGACAGACTTAATTCCTCTACCAATTCAAAATATTATGGAAATTCACTCCCTTGCAGAAGATTTTGCTAACACTTGTGACAAAATGGTTCAACAGCCACACAGTATCACAAAATTACACAATGAATGTGTCCCCACCAGGCCCACTACCAGCATATTGTCATTCCCACACACGGACTAGCAAAAACATTTGGCAGGTTGTTGGGATCATGCCTGCTGAACTCCCCACACTCTATGTTAAAAAAACTAAGAATTTCATCTACATGCTGGACACTCTCTTGGTCAAGCTGAAGGACATCTACATCAGATTGGACATTGTCCCACTCTTTTCTAATGGGTCAATTAAGAATGTCCTGTATCTTCAGAATCATCACTTTGATAAAGGCTTTTCTCCAAGGTCCTGACATCCTCAGTTTTCTGTTTCACCAGACAGTTTTATGAACACATAGCCACTGCCTTTTTTACTGTCGGCTATTTCATGGAGGAATCTGACGAAGGAGCACTCAACAATTCCATCCAAAAGTCACACTGCTGGTTCCATTATGTTGACAAAACGTTTCCAATCTGGCTACACAGACTGAAAAAGCCAAGGAACTTCTGTACCGTCTAAACAGCATGCACCAAAACTGCCAATTCACCACAGAGACAGAAGACCACCTTCCCATTCTGCACACTGATATATACGTAAGACAAGATGGCTCCTTGGGATGTAGGGCAGACAGGCAACCAGTCAACATCAACCTCTATTATAATGCCAGTTACACCACTATTCCAAGAACAAGCAGATTGTCTTTTCCACCTCAGCACACTCAACAAAAGCCATCTCCAGCTGAACATGTCACACACCCTGTCAAGAGGAACAAACTTCATTGGCAACTTAACCTTTGGTCAGCAATACCTTCAACTGTACCATCAACATGCTATCCAGGCATAACATGAAGACCATAGGCCTTCTACCAAGAAAAACATCCAGTTTCCTTCCACTTGTGAAGGATACCTAACCATGGGCAATGGATGCCTACAGCATTCCTTGTGAGTACGTAATGGTTTAAACAGGAGAGGCTAGACCTATCAATGAGACTACAGTCAAACAGCACCATCAGCACACATCTGTCTGCCATCTGGAGAAGCCAGCCACAGCAACAGCATACAGTGTAAATGTGGGCTGTCAGGCAAGTGACAGACACAGCGCTCCATCCCAGGATCATGAAGAGAAACAACGCCTTCTTCCACACCAGCTCATGAAAGCCTCTTGTTCACATCAAGAAAAATAAAAAGCGGCTCTTTCTAGGGATACATCTTGATCCATCTTCTTTACCCATTGTCCACATGTGTCTGTACATAGTTGTGCTGTTGACGATCTCCTGTCCCTGCCTCCAATTCCTAAGGTGCTGCATGTTTTAAGAGCTATGTTCTCACTGGTCAGTGCCTGGCTCCATCTCCTCTTCCCCCTCACTGGCTCTGTTGAGATGATCCTTCTCCATGACCTACTTTCCCCAACACATCTCCCATACAAAACTGCCCTTTTCCAACTTGGTTCATCTCTAACCTGAAGCGAGAGGCAGCATGCTCCTCCAAAATGTTGTGAACAACCTACCAGACTACAGGGTGTTGTAACCCAGAAGACCAGAATCTAATCCAGAGCAGATAGTGTACAATGTTTCTACAAGTCTGAATTATACTATCACATTGACAGAACACACAAAACTATAATATGACAATGCACTCACATCATTAATCGAGAATACTAATACAATGCATGTTTCAGTATCTTGCAGTTAAAAGCCCGGAAGTGATGGACATTTTTATGTAATATGTACATTCCATAACAGTGCAGTTAAATTCACAGCCATTTTTGAAAAAAGGAGGTGAAAGCTATAATGGCCACAAGAAGACTTTTACACTTGCAAACACAAAGACTAACCCCATGCACCGCAAGCAGACCAGACACACAATCACAAGACATACATCTAAAAGGATAAGAGAAGCAGGTTCTGATTTAGAGAATTTACATTTCTTTCAGCTATCAGCCTGAACAGGGCTTGGATGGATGACACATTGGACAGATCAAGACAAACTCGGTGGGATGGGCTTGAACCCTTTCGAAGGGACTGGCCCAGAGAGCCTGCAAACTGGAAAACAAACCAATGAAATATGCAGCCTTTTCACTTGCAGTATGGATAGAAAATGAATGGTAGGGAGTGGAACTACCAGTTGCAAGCTATTAAAGCATTTTATTAACAACTGAGCAATTCCAAGCATCCAGTTACTGACAATGTTAGGGCATCCATCAGACAATTTTGAACATTTTAACCTGCGATCCAAGAACACAAAATGATGTGACTCCAGTCTAAATTTTATGGTATCTTAATACATGTACTTCAGTCTGTTGAATGTTGCTCCTTTAAGAAATGCAAAACATAGAAGTTCAATCATACAGTGTCTCAATCAATCTCTGAACCACACAGCATGACTCAGATAGCCTGTTTCTACCTCTTTCCAGTTAAATACATGAAGCAGTATTTATGAAGAGGTTTCCAATTGCCAAAGCAATTTCCAGCTGGTGCTGGAACAGAATCATAAAATGGACATGTTAATGTCACATAACAACCTCAATGTTTCATATTTATTCTAATGATCATAATTCAAACAAAACACTTTTTCTGTAAAATTATGAAGTCAGTGAGAAAAAAGCAGTAAACCACATCAAAGTTTACTTCTAAAATTCCAACTGTTGGCTTATGAAAACTGCTGTGGATCTGGTAAATTTACCAATGTGGGCTCGCTGGTGAAGTCTATAATGATACAGCAGGTATGCAACCACAAACATGTGTGTCCCTGTTTCATCTTCTGAACCATGTCCAATTTTCATAACACTTTATATGCACATTATACCTTGCTGGCCACCCAAATGCTGTATTTTAATTTCCTACAGTCAAACATAACAATGCAGCAGACAAATGTAACTTATGAGGGAAAAGCAAAGCAGCAACATTTACTTTGTGCTCCTAAAATTATTTCTGGTAAAAGAACCTGGAAAAAATTTGCTTTTGTTAAGAGGATATTTTTGCAGAATGTAACAAGATGACAGCCACACAAAAATTTTTATTAGCATTCAGGTTGACAGTGATAATTCACGAACTATTGGAGGCAAATACACATCTTGTACGGACATAGTTTATAATCACACACGCACACTAGGTACAAAATATTCTTTGTTAAGTCACATATTAAATACGAAATATTATAAAAGGGTGGTGCTTGAACATTTAGAATTGTCAGTCCTGTGAAACAGATCTCTTCCTTACAATTGTCACCTACAACAATTACAGCATTGTATTAAAAATCCACCTAATGCAGCCTTAACCTTTTAAAGCCTAGCGGTAACTTTACGTATGACCAGGTTTAACATTAAAAAATTCTACGTGGTGCTCACATTGTGTTTGTGTGTTTTGTATGGATCTCAGAACAAACAGCAACTTTTGCGTTATAACACATTAAGAGACTGGTTTATGTAACCGAAGTGGAGAGTGTTTACAGCGCGGTGCACACTGAGTCCTTATATAAAACAGATACGCTTCGTCTTCAAAGGGTTAATTTTATATATATATGTCAGATTTTTTACTGCATATGTAAGAAAACCATGTATGTATGTGTGTATATATATATATATATATATATATATATATATGCAACAAAAAGCATTTACATTATGTATAACTAGGCTGCATTAGGTGGATTATTAATACAATAATACAGGATATATGGTTTAAGACGCAACTCAAAATCAGACACATATAAATACTGAAACAAGCATATAGGAAGCTAGGCCCCCCCCACCACTGAAACAAATTCAGATGAGCAATTCAAAGGACATTACCATGCCATCCCCTACTCTGAATATTGTTGAAATTTATTTGATTATTTAATGGTGCATAGGCCAAAATATGGTAGGATGTGCTTAGGGCCAGTATTATGGACTTATCCTGGTGGAATGACAGAAGCCTCAGTCATGATAGCTGGTTCTTGGATGTGATTTGGACTGAAATGTACATACCAGGTCATGCTTAAAAGTGAGTGGGTTATAGGTTAAAATTCCCATCGATCATCTGGCTTGAAAAAAAAATATTTTCCTGACTACATTCACTCAGAAGGAAGAACGATTTACTAATAAAGGCTGCAATATGTTTGTTGACAAAATATGGTTCAGAAATCATAATTTGCAGGGATAACATGTTTTTCCCTTCAACATACAAAATAACAGTGAGCCTGCATAGAACTATGATGTTACATAATGATCTTTCCTATCTTCACAATCATTGGAACAGGGTTACAGTATCTTCATTACAGTCTTCCTGCTCAAACATAATGTAAACCTCAGTGTCTTGTCCATAAAACACACAGGTGCCCCTGTACTTCCATGTAGATGTATGGACAAGGTTATGTATACCTCATCTGTCCCCACCCCCCCACATACAGACTCCCCGTACCCACCAGAGAAAAGGCTGGGTGGCCCCAGAGAATGTCTGGATGCAGTGGAAAACAGAAAAATCCCTGCTCCTCTTAGGACTCGTACCCTAATTCCTAATTCCGCTATTATGCAGCCTGTACCCTAGTAATTATAAAAACTGAGCTAATGCATATCTAGACATGAAATCACTATCCATCACCAAATCACTGTGGGCGAATAATGTCAAGTTGTTATATGGACTGGTTGGCTTTTTTACAGATATTACCAAACAGAATATTCAGTCTGAGAGTCCTGTTCCTGCAGGTTGATACTGAACAGTTGCTTTCAATTTCTTATAAGTTATACTGAGTATTCAAGTGATTGTCTGATGAAGCCCTTCCTTTACCTCTACTGAATTAGGACTCTTCATCAAAATGTTAAACATCACCATACAAATAAAAATGGTCAATTGCATTAATTCTCAATACCAGCTACTAGAATGTTAATAAATGAGCTTTTGATAGCATAATTATTTAAAAATAATATACACAGAGTTGCAAAAGTTAAAGTCATTACTAATTTGTAAACAAAAATTACACAAAACTTAAAAGACACTAATTACCATCATATTAATCACATGACGTTAAAATAAATATCACTCTTGCAGGACAAGTATGTCACTACAGAAAGACCAAGCAGCCTGTGGTGCATAAAGGACACTTGCTCCTTCTGTCATACTTACTCACACTAAAATACACAAGTCTGATTTTAATGTGATATTACTGGCTTACTAAACAGTTATTTGCTTTCAGTAGCTCATTTGTATAGGACAGTTAAGTTAGAATTAGAATGCAATGAGGTGGGAAAAGAACATCACATGACCTGACAAACCCCTTCTCATCCCCACAGCAATACATAAACACATCAGACACCACCAAAATAATGTAAATTAAATACACTCTTACCGGACTATCAGAATGCCTGTAGTAGTAGCTGCGATCAGGAAGTCCTAGCCCAGCTGGGCTCACCTGTAAGATTAAACAGCATTCAGACTTTCACAGCAGTTTGTTGACATTTTGTTTGTACTCAGTGCAGTAGTGCTTTGCCCCGTCATCAATGAACACATCTCTGTGACACAGTCTACAGCTCTCTAAGCAGGTGTAGTATGTCTCTTGAAGTTTATGCTTACAGAGCCTAATATTTATTTATTCTTGTCTTCCACTGACGACTACTTCAGCTCTTCTGTGGTCTTTGTTTGACCACAGAATACATTTTATTCCATCAACATACACAAAAAAAGATCTGAATATAAGATGACAGTGTAAAAACTTCCAGCCACTTGAATGCAAATGCAAGTGCAACACAGGTCCATTCACATAAGTCTTCAAAGGGTTAATTCTTCCTACTTGCATTCAACGTTTGAACCAACACCACAATTTTTCTAATAAATCTGTCTGGCCATTCTGAAACTTTGCCACATTTTAGAACATCTGCCAATATACATTCTGTCAATCTTTTCTGTTTATTTTTCCTAGGTATTGCAATAAAATGTGTTCAGGTCCTCTCATGTCTTGCACAAACACTTTGTATGTGTATCAGAACAAATGCAAGACACGTGCTGTTCTGTTACAGCATGCCAAATCCCAAATATTGCACCGAAGCTGTGGATTGCATGCCAAATTTAAACATAACTGAACAATTTCTTTTATCTGTGTGTACTATCAGTGCACAAATCATGTCATAATGACAGTTAATAACAGGAGTTTAAACAACACAGCAACTGTAATTCTGTAACTTCGAAATAAGATCAGACATTGGACATACTTATTAATCTCCAGGGCACAAAATTTGTAAAATCACTTTCTGGAACACTATATGCATGAAATGGATGACTGGTAAGTGTAAATCACTTATCAGAGCAAAACCATAAACAGAAAAACTGATAATAAAAACACAGTGTCTTGAATGGTCATGAATGTCTTGAACCCTATTAATCAAAATTCCAAATTTCTGCATTCTCCAAGATATCTGAATAGATCATCTTACATAATTAATAAATGCTACACACAAGAACATACTTCCCAGTATTAGGTCTAACTGGCTCTCTATGTACATAACAAAACAAAAGCCATGGCCTCTTCCACTTGAACTCCCCCACCTCACGCCCCTCTACATTCTTAAGGTACCCTGGTGAGGCTCTGAGAACTGTGCTGTGACAAAATAACCGTTACGCCCCATAAGTTTTCATGCCTTCAAAACAGTAGGTGTTCAGACTGTGGTCTCCTGGGTTGTGTCCCATGTCGTCTCAGAAGCTGACACCAAAATTCTGGAGGAATATACTGCTTCCACCTTCGGGATGAAGTCACTACAGCAAGGTGTCCAAACCCAGAAGACCACAATCTGCAAATAAGTATTACAGCAGTACTGGCACACAAAGCTGACTGAACGTCCCACTTGTTGGTGCACAGGTGGGATATCTTTTGCCTTTAACGGAATGAAAAACTATTTTATAACACACACATCCGCCAGCCTTACATGTTAGTTGCACTCCCAAAACTGAGTACCTAACTTGAAATACTCAGCTAAAAATTGTTGTTACTTGTTTGGTTTGAAAGACTACAATTTTAATTCAAAAACATTTACTTCAATTAACTTTAATTTCATTATAGCCATTTACGAATCCCAAAGTTTCTCTTTCAGATAAATAATTTCACACTTTCGAACCCCCACTAAAAAATTAAACAATACGCACACGCATTTATGCAACATTTGTGTATGCCAGTATTAATGAAATGTTTCTTCACTGTAACTAATGGCTGAATCCTGAATGTACGGTAATCTTTAACTCTGATATGTGCTAATTAAATTACGTATCTGTCATTCTTCCATTTTGCTGGAGTTATGTTATTTTCACTCACCTGTATGACTGACTTCAAGGAATCCCTTGGGTCAGGCACAACTGATACTTTGAAGAATGGAGACACACCATACAAAGCATGTAAACGTTGGAGTGCCAGTCGATAATCCCATGAGTGAACTGAGAAATCACGTAGTACATGCCAACCACCTGCACGAACAAAAATGCATTTTCGTATATTTTTTTATGTGTATCCATGTTACAAAATGTGTGAGCAACTTCCACAAAGGAAATTCAAAACGTTATTTAAAGGACAATAAGAGTGTGCATGATAAAAACATTCATGGACCACCAGTCATGGCAATTCAGAGCAGACACCCAGCAAGTCAGAGAGCATCCCTTCCTCCATCATACATAAAAAATATGATGATTCTGGAGGTTAAAAAGTCTCCAAGAAGATTTTATGTTTTGAGTCATACATGTGTAAGTGCTCAGTAAAACACACTTATGTAAGAGACAAATGAGCACAGCAAGGGACATAATTTTAAAAATTTGTGATTTATAAGCCTCATTTAGTACCATCAGCATATCCAGAAGCTGAGTTAGGCATGAGTGGTTCAAGCCCTGGTTTTAATAATGTCCTATAAGTAAATATATTTAAGAAATTATGAGAGGCCAGCAGTTCTCAGAGCATTTAGTGTCAAGAGTATGGTCTTGCAAGAAGTGTAATTTGGTAGAGTGGTGCCACTGTTTTGGGGAATTTGCTACCTCACTCTCAGTACACAAGATGAAGAAACTCCTACCCTGCAAATGGTGGTTGCCAGTTCCTCTAAAATGCTGGCACATATACACCAAATAACACAATGCCACATCCCAGAAGACCATAATAAAGAAACAACTTTAAAATAAGTCACAAACAATAACCTCCTTAGTCACAAATTCATAACTCTTCACTGATACACCCTGCTATGAACAATACGTCAATCTACAGAACAGGGGTGCACAAATCCTGGGTGACAAGCCACCTAGGCGACTAAATTTTGTATGGCGGCACCTCAATATTTGTGCATCCTCAGTATGGAACTTGAACCATGTCACTCTCTGGCACCTCAGTTTTGAGGTGGCACCTACATTTTTTAAAAATTTGTGAACCCTTGCCATAAAATATCACTGTCTGGACTTGTGGAACCAGACTGTCTCGAATTTTAATGCTTCTATTTTATTGTTAAACAAACTGAAAACTTGCAACACTTGTAAAAATAAAAATAAAATTTACGATACCCAGCTGATCAATCATTTTGCGAAGAGGTGTGTACTTGTCAGATTCAATGGTGTCAAGAGCCATGCATGACTCATAGAGACGTGTCATCTTCCATTCAATTGACATGTCTCTTGTTGGATGTGGCAATGTTGTGACCAAGGACCGAATAACTTCTCGACCTGGGAACATATCATACACACACCAGTCACTCTTCACATTTGATAACAGTGTTACACAGATAGAGTATATAACAATGAGACTGTTACCAGCTTAAAGAATAAACTCTTCTGCCATGACAATTCTAAGAAACTTTCAAAACCAAAATACCCTTCCCATTAGGTTAGCACAGGAACTGCTGCAGGGGTTATTCCTATACCAGAAAAGGAATGTTTATTGTTTTACTAACATTTTCCATGCCAAGTACTTTTTGAGGAACTTTATTTTGTAAGTTTACTTTCATCGTAATTTCAGAATTAAATCACTGGAATGCCAGCAGTGGTAAGCTCAAACTGCTAGATGATACAAAGTTTATTTGCATGCTCGATGCCAGTTTCAAGGTTATATTTCATTCACACCCTGCATGGAGTTACTCTCAACCTCATAAAATGAAAAGTGCTTGTTAGTGAGTTGTTTATGTATGGAAACAACTTTCAATTCTTCATCCCTTTGAGCAAAAGCTTCATCTAAATAATATTTCACAATTTAGTTCATACCTCATAGAAAGCATGCCACATCTTCACTACAAAGATCAACTACTGACTTAAGGCTTTCATGTTGGCTCAACATGGCCAGGGCTGGATCGTCATTCCACTTCCCCTCTCGGATTTGCCCAAACCAAGCTACAATCCTTCCCTCCCCGACCCATGGGCCTGAGTGACGACCTGCCTATTTACCCTGCTTCTATACATTCAACTTGACCCCCAAGACTGAAGCAGCATTTGCGTCCAAAAAGGCAACACAGTTCATGTCCATACAACTTAAACATCCAAAAGCAGGATCCACAGCAACATTCAAAAACTGTTGTATGCTATTCAGGAAAATTAGCACTGTGAATTCATATACTATAAAAAAAAAAGGTAAAGGTAAAGCAGTCCCACTACAGGCCTGGACAGGCCCACAGGGTTCCAGGAGGTCGCGGCTCCCAGATTTCTAGACAATCGGCGCTTGAAGGTGGTAAGGTTGTCAGCCCTACGCACCGGCCGCGTTTACCCCCCCAGGAAATATTCCTGGTACTCATTTCTGTTAGAGGCTGAGTCGACCCCAGGGCCATAGTGCAACCGACAGGATTATGTCAATGAAAAATCCACTGACACCATCGGGAATCGAACCCGCGACCTGCCGGTTTGTAGCGCAGTGCCTCAACCAACTGCGCCACCGCGGCCCCGGAATTCATATACTATAAATGAAGTTAAGTCCACACATATGCGCTATGGACATGATTTCTATACTAAAGCATTAACTTCCTTTTGTCCAATCTGCATATTACTTGTGATGGCACAACACTCCATGGTATGAGTCCTATGAATTGCCTTACGAAAACTTCTACAAAAAAGAAGGTCCAAGTAGAAGTCATGATGCAGCACCACTGTTTCCCAAAGTATGTACCATGAAATAACTGGAGTTCACGCGTTTTCCAGCAATGTTCAAATGCACATGCCTGATCCATCCAGTTCCTGTACCAATTATAGGCTATATTTCACATGAAATAATCAATACTCCCGTTTTCATAGTAACTAATTTCCATGAAACTTTAATGTCCTACCATACCACATAATTTTAACGAACTTACAGATTATGTACCTGCACAAAAAGAGAAAAGAAAGAACTAAATACATCATGAAAAATTCATATAGAATTGTTAGTTGTTGTGTCTGTTTTGGCAGCAATTAAAGGTATAAGCGCTACTAATACTAATGTGGGTTTTAAGAGTTATTGTTTACAGCGAAACTGCAAGCTCAGGGCTCTGAAAAATTCATCTAACTCAACTGTACAGAAAAGAAAATGATGCACATTTTGACGTCTGCTAGAAACCAATGGGAGGGCAAAAGGTGTACTTAAAAAATATAAACTGATCATCATAAATTAATATTCTTTATGCCATAGATACACAAGGTTAGTGACTCACTCCTGAATGCCATCTCCTCATCTTGATTCCATTTACTACGTGCCGCAGGTGGTGATGCGTAGTCCTTCAGCCATCCACCACACGCATAATTCCAGAAGTCCTCACATGGAGCAACTGTCTCATTCATCTTAGGTAACATCTGGAAAGAAGTTACTTCCAGTTAGTTGCTGCAGCAACATATAAGGGTGTCTAACAACCACATTAAAAAGTTTTCAGTTTTAGTACCTCTTAATATAGAATGATGCAAAAAAAATTAGAAACTGAAAACAACACAGACATACAGTGACATTACAATCAATATGGACTCATGGACTATAATCTATGAACAATTATGACAACTAAAACAATGTCAGTAACGTTATAATTACACATGGTAGTTCCCTTTCATTCAGTTCAACTCACTTCTTATCTGTTCATTTATCTTTTACTTGGACACCTCTGTGTAATAACGCTTACTGCATTACAGATCAAGTGTTTGGAAACGACACCACAAAATACATTCATGATTAAATCAACAGCACATTCGAATCTGGAAATTATTGCTGCCATTCACTTAATAACATTTATCTTACGCATACGACCTCTCTAAAAGTGGCACAATAAAACAGGCAAAAATCTGAATTTGCCAGCAGTTTATATGGACGTAACAAGCCGACTTTCCGGCTTGTAGCGCAGTGCGTCAACCAATTGCGCCACTGCATACAGGAACGTATGTAGTTGCCGAGATACATAGCGTCGGTGACGAATAAATTAGTTTGGAGAATTGGTGGAATGACAGTGACAGGGAGGAAAGAAAAAAAAACTTGTCCCCCGTGCCACTATGACCACCACAAATCCCACATGGACTCGCCCGGGATCAAAGCCAATCGCTGATGACTATCAGCCTGAGCCACGGCACGGCCCTAACCTGCATTGTGATCTCTAAGCCCGTTACATAACGCTTTTATCGCTCGATCCAATTAGGTTAAGTTGCCTCCGAAGTATTCTGTGAAAAGAGATAACAAGAAATGACTCCTGAGAAAAGACGTTAGCTGCGGTATCTCCATACAAGCTGCGAAAAATGACCGCGGGACGCAACTAATAAACTCCGTTACCTGCTAGTTCGGGCAAGGGGGGGGGGCGCCGCCCGCGTAAAGCATTATGACGTACGACCGACTTAGCGCCCAGAAACTAACCGCAATGCATATTGGTCCTATGTGACAACTGGTACATTAGATCTGCGCCCTTCGTGGAATATTACGCTGTACTGAGAGGTTGTTCTGTACCGACGTTTCGGGACACTCGTGAGAAAGTACCGAATACATCCAAAGTTGGAAGTCGTCCCTCGCCATGCCATGAAAGCACATAAAGGGAGTATACGTATAGTTCCACTCATTCTTAACCTCGGCACTAGAGGGAAGCGAGTAGTAAACGCCCCGGCCTCTTTACCCGAAGGAGAAAAAACGCCCGATACTCACCAAATAGGGGGCGCAGTGGACATCAGGGTGGATACTGTTGAGAACAGAAAAATCTCTTGTTCCTACCAGAAATCGAACCCCGGATTGTCCAGCCCGCAGCCTCATCATTAGAAGGACTACGCCATCCCGGCCCCTGTTGACTCCATCTTCAGGGCAGAAAAGGAAAGACAGAGGCAACACGTTCTTCCGAAACGTCAGTACCTATCAGCCAAATCACAAGGCATCGCTTCCTCCTCATAACCGTAATCGTCAGCATATGTCCTGGGTGAACTGTGTTACCGCTTTGTAACACGTGAATACGTGACGAATGCTGACAAAAATCAGTACACAGATTTTGGACAAAAAAGACGAACTCTGAATAATGCTTTCGTTCTGTGTAATACAAACATTACCTTCTGTTTGTCAGCGGCATCCCACTCTAACCATTTCCGCATTCCGTATTGGGTTTTACTGCTAGAACCTGAACAGGTAGGAAGATGGGTAGGCGGCACGGCCGGCCAGCAAGGATGTTATGGCGAAGACAAATGCGCCTGCTGCAGGAAATCAAGTCACCAAAGAATTCGCCACAGTTCACCATCTCACGCCCGTGCAAGCATGTCCCGCGCTTTAAACATGCTGATGGTTACCACTTAATTAAAATATTAGATCAACAAAGGCTGCTGTTCATTTTTTTGACAATTGTTACAAAATAAAATCATCAACCCCCTACACTGGAAGATTATCAATTTTAGTTTCAGAACGACGATGTTTCAACAACATACGCTAAACAGCGTCAAAAGGTAAAGGTAAAGGTAAAGCAGTCCCATTACAGGCCTGGACAGGCCCTTGGGGTTCCAAGAGGTTTAGGCTCCCACATTTCAAGACAGTCTGCACATTAAGGTGGTAAGGTTGTCAGCCCTATGCACCGGCCGCTTTTACCCCCCCCCCCCCCCCCCACGAAATATACGTGGTAATCATTTCTGTTAGAGGCTGAGTCGACCCCAGGGCCACAGTGCGGCCGGAAGGATTATATCAATGAAAAATTCCAAGACACAATCCGGAATCGAACCCGCGACCTTCCGGCATGCAGCGCAGTGCCTCAACCAACTGCGCCGAAACAGCGTCAAAAGATGGACTGGAAATGCATGCTAAATCAGTGGTTCCGCGGACAGTTCCGAGGGGATTCGTGGATACATTTCCGTAACGGCTACTTCGAAGTTTACTCATTTTTTCATTTAAGGAATAATGTTTTGTTAAAAGTAACCGCGAAGCTTCTCTAGTTGGCGATATGTTTGTTTCCTATGGCCGTTTGAATATCTAGTTAAGTAACCTCCTGTAGCCACCAAGCGAGCGGCAATCATTTTAAGGCCCAATTAGGGCTGTGGAGTCGGTACACAAAAGCTACGACTCCGACTCCTCGATTTTTAAAACTCCGACTCCTTCATAAAAGCTCCATATGTATTAATAATGGTAAACCTATAAGACATTTCATCGCCACCACGTGAATCATCAGGCTACTCTTTGTACTTATAACCTATATTTAACTGTAAGTCTAATTTACTGTAACTATCAGGGCTCTGGAGTTGGAGTATCTAGTTAAGATTTTAGACTGAGGTTGGAGTCGGAGTCGGTACATTTTTACCGACTCCGACTCCACAGACCTGGGTACAAGCAAGCAATGCATTGTTACGTATGCTAGTTGTATGCATTCTTAGCCGATCACAAAGTGTGTTGCACGTGGACGCAGAAAGAACAAACGTGGGAGTTAAATTAACAAATTTTCACTGTTGCACCTGCTACAGGCATCAGTAATCAGAGCTAGCAACACTACTTCTATCTGTACGTTACTTGTTCCAGAACAAAACAGAGAAAGATTCACTGTCTAAATGTGCAGTCCTCAAACTTCTTCCATTTTCCACAAATTATCTGTGCGAAGCTAGATTTTCAAGGTGTGAGGCAATAAAATCTAAATATCGTTACAGACTGGATGTCGCACCCGACATGAGAATTCGGTTGTCTACAATAACTCCCAACTCGAAGCACGCTGTGAAATAAATAAATAACCCCATTCTTAACATCAGAAGCCCGTGAGGTAAGAGTGAAAGCACACTCAAATAGTGACAGTTTATTATTCAGCATTTTTGTGTCAGTCTGAAAAAGGTAGATTGCAAACATAACATGTGTATAATCAGTTCTGAGATACATATCTTTAATTTATATTTACGTGAGCAAGGACGTGGGGATCCGTGGTTATTTTTCGAAGCCAAAAGGGGTCCACGAGCAAAAAATTTGGGAAACACTGCTGTGGACGAAGGCAGCCCTGGACTGTCCTAACATAGTCTGGTGGAATGGAGTGAGACGCAAACACTAGCACCTAGCTCACGCGCACGAGACCAGAGTGCTTGTTCCCACCTCACAACTTTGCATGACAAATTAAACAGAGCAAATCGAGATATTCCATGGCTGGATGCCCTCAAATCGCATGACACTGACACCAAATTCCTCGCAAATCTCTTAAGAACTGGCTACAGAAGTTATTTCCGTACAAGTACAGACGAATGGGACGGATACGCAGTCAGTCAGTATAATTCCTAAGACGAAATTTAACTGCTGGAAGAAATTTTTATACATTCCCGGTATTAGTGAGAAATGCAGCATTCATGGGAACTAACAATGCAGAGTTTCGATAAGGCTAATATTTTGAGCATAATTATTGCAGTTATTTCTCCCCTTCACACGAACACGTGTGATTAGTTCACATGCACCGAACAGAAACCGCCAGATTACAGTTGGGTTACAGCTCAGTCCAGAGCTGTAGGTCCCCCCCCCCCCCTCCGCTTTACATACACTGACAAACATCAGTGACGTTCCAGCGTACTTTCCTTAGGGATGTTCCGCCGTGTAGTTTGGTAGAAATTTACCGACGTTAGGTAGAAATCTACTGCCTCTGCTTCTGGATAGAAGAGATCTGAAGACGGACGCAGTAGATTCCCTCGTAAACAGTGGTAATTTCCGCTGAACCACATGACGTCACATCCTATACGACAATGGGCCTACTGTTTACGGCCACCAGTGAGGATCCAAAACCTCAGACAGTGAAGTCCGTTTCACAGACACCAGTTGAAAGCCTTGTTCGGTAAGAAACATGTACCCGCACTTCCTCTAATTCTGACGGCCTCACGTAAAGTGCCAGCGATGCCATACAGACTGTCGCTTTTAGATACAAACCAGTGCGTTGTGCGTGTAGCAACAAATGAATGCCAGCCGAGTCGGAAACAACCGCCACTGCGAGTTTGAATTCTGGGCATGAATGCGCTTCCTACCTGAACAAAGAACGTCCTCGAAGCCGAAATTTTATAATAAATTTTCCATTTTAATTACCTCGTGTATGATATGCGATTTGAATATGAAGTTACACTCAATGATATAAGAAATGTAGGCCTATAAATTCGAAATAAATATGTGTAACTGTTAAAAATAACATATTGAAACTCAGATTTAAGAAACAAATTATATTATACTAAGAACTGTCAGGTTGTGCTTCGCCAAAGTGACTCAATTCCAACAAAAATGAAAAAAATTAAGGGGCATTCGAAGTTCTAAGGTCAAAACTTATTAGCTGAGATTCGTTTACATCTTTGGCAACTTTGCTTTTTAGCCTCATTCCACTCTGACTATATCAAGCACTTGCGTATTTCATTCTCACGAGGTGTTTAGAAATGACATTTTTTATTGTGCAAGTTCCTTCCAAAAATAAGTCCAACTGCATACACACAACTGGCAATTGTTTAGAAACTGTTTATTCCAAGGGCCCTTTCTAAAATCACTAGTGCTGCCTCCAAACCCTCACACTCACCCCGTGCAGGGCCTTAGCATCTCTAACAACCGCAGCCCATTCCCCCCTCACAGAAATCTTCAGCCTCCATCTTCCAACACCTGTTCTCCAAACCGTCCAGTAAACCTTCTCTTGCCACCTGGCTTTCCCACGGACAGTATCTTCATCATGCTCCTGTCTGCAATTCTCACTAGGTGTCCAAGCCATCCCAGCCTTCTATTTCAGTTTCCTAGACCTGGGCTGGATGTTTACACGTACACAGTGTCATTAACAATTGTTTACAAAAAAACTGTGCATTCTACAATTCTATCGAAAAGAATTACTGATTCATATATAAACAGTAGCGTAGTTGTGTCGATGGTGAGTGCTAATTACCTTGTAATGTAAACATTACAACTGATGGTTGTTTAGAAATTGTCTGTTTATACTACGGGTCTTTTAAAAAACACTGCTGCCTAACATCTACATAAATAGTTTTAATACTTTCAATGGCAGTGATACATACGTCGAACAAATCGGATACAGAACGTTTTAAGAGGTTACAACTACCGAATAAGACGACTGTGAATTTTAAATAAATAGGACTGCGGAAGCAGACATTATTCTTTCGTAGTCCTCACCTCTTCTACCTACTCACAGTAGGTGTCGAGGTTGTTTATTTTCTCTTGATCACACTCACACACACACCGCAGTCGGTAGGACTCCTCTGGACGAGGGATCGGCCCGTCGCAGAGACCTCTACCTGACAATACAAACGCTCACAAGAGACAAACATACCTGTCCCCGGTGGGATTCGAATCCACGATCCCAGCAAGCGTTCGGCCGCAGACCTACACCCTAGACCGCGCGGCCACTGGGATTGGTGACTTTACTGTACGGTTCCGAAATTCTTCTAAAGGAACCATGAACAGCTACAAGAACCCCACTTAAGGCCAGGGCTGTGGAGTCGGAGTTGGAAGGAATTTTGGGTGGATTCGGAGTCGGTAAAAATGTACCGACTCCGCCTCCGACCCCAATCTAAAATCTTATCTAGATATTCCAAAGCCAGAGCCCTGATAGCCACAATAACCACTACACTTATACTGAAATATAGGTTATAAATCTAAAACGTAGCCTGACGATTCACGTGGTGGTGATGAAATATCTTACAGGTTTAACTAACTAACTAACTAACTAACTAACTAACTCCATGGAGCAGAGGCCTTCTTGAGAAGCTAACAGTTTCTCAGCTAGTCAAGAAATTCCCTGCATTTTATGGTACCCGGAGGTTCATTACCGCATTCACAAGAGCCCGCCACCTGTTCCTATCCTGAGCCACCTCAATCCAGTCCATGCCCACCCATCCCACTTCTTGAAGATCCATTTTAATATTATCCTCCCATCTAAGCCTGGGTCTCCGAAGTGGTCGCCTTCCCTCAGGTCTCCCCACCAAAATCCTGTATGCACCCCTCCTTTCCCCCATACGTGCTACATGTCCCGCCAATCTCATTCTTCTCGATTTGATTACCTGAATAATATTTGGTGACGAGTACAGGTCATTAAGTTCCTCATAACGTAGTCTTCTCCACTCCCCTGTCGCCTCGTCCCTCTTAGGCCCAAATATCCTCCTCAGCACCCTATTCTCGAACACCCTCAGTCTTTGTTCCTCCCTCAGTGTAAGAGACCAAGTTTCACACCCATACAAAACAACACGTAGAATTATAGTTCTGTAAACCCTAATTTTTGTGTTTTTGATAGCAATCTGGGAGACAACAGATTCTGCACCGAATGATAGCAAGCATTCCCCGACTTCAATCTGCTCTTAATTTCTTCATGAATGGAGTTTCGATTCGTTAGGGCTGCTCCCAAATATTTGAATTCTTCCACCCTTTCAAAGGATTTATTATCTATATTTATGTTGTGATTGTGTCGTGCAATCTGATTTCGAGACATGACCATGTACTTAGTTTTCTCAGCATTTACTTCTAGACCAATCTCCTTACTAGCAATCATTAAATCTTCTGCGTTTTTCTTTACACTATGCATGCTTCCGCCCAGTATATTAACATCATCAGCATAAACCAGAAGCTGATGCGTATCATTCAATTTCAAGCCCTCCTGGTTTGCTTGAACCCTCCTAATGGCATACTCTAAAGCAAAGTTGAAAAGCAACGGCAACAGAGCATCTCCTTCTTTCAGACCATTCTTGATAGGAAACGTGTCAGACAGATGTTTGCCTACCCGAACTCTGCTATACGTTTCACTTAGACACATTTTTATTAACCGTACTAGTCTCATGAGGATACCAAACTCAATGAGAATATCTTACAGGTTTACCATTATTAATATATATTGAGCTTTTACGAAGGAGTCGGAGTCGGAATTTTAAAAATTGGAGAGTCGGAGTCGGAAGTTTTGTGTACCGACTGCACAGCCCTGTTGAAGGCCCCCACCAACAGTTGAACCGCGAATGCCAGACATGTCAGGCGTGTTACCGGTGGGATAGCCCGTTCATTCGGCATTCTTGAAGTCTTCAGTAAAAGACGGTCACACGTTGAATATGCAGCAGCTTTGTCTGGCCTTTGGTGTGACAGACGTGGCAATGGGCACAGACGGTGCTTACTCGCGCATCTGCATACCTTTAAAGAACAGCTGCAGACTGGGGGATACCTCCACTCTTCTGTCAATGGAATATCGTCCCTACATCTCGCGACCTCTACTGCGGCACAGATGCAATCACTGACAACACAGTCTTACACGGATGGCTCGAAAAATGTCAGATATGTGTAGGCCAATGGCACATATTACATGTCGCCTTAGCAGTGTAATCGGTATAGAGAGCAGGCTACGGGCTGGATGGTCCGAGTTTCGAATGCCGGTAGGGGTAAGGGACTTTTTCTTTTCTGCCAAACGTCCAGAATCATATCTAATGAGTACAGGGGTTTTTCCCGGGGGTGAAGCGGCCGGGGCGTGGAGTCAACCACTCACTTGCACCTAGTGTCAATATCCCTTAATGGCGTGACAAGAAAAGCGTTAGCTTTTATGGCATACATTACTTAAAACCCGGAGATTACGTAAAGATTCACGTCTTGTGGGATGTTACACCTTGCCGACTGGTAAAGAGATGGAGAGTCGATACTTTCTAACATCCCAGAAGACGTTAATATTCATCAACTTCTCTCCAAGAGCCGAAAATCTCGCAGGAAATAAAGTCTTACATTTCCGGGCAGTTCGTGTCACTGTAGTTTCCCATCGTTAACCGCAACTGAACCGCTGTTTAGTAATCGTATGTCATCGTCATTATCAAAACGGGCTGATACAATATGCCCAGTCGACGCCACAGTACTATGCAAGCCACTCTCCCGCAACTCCACAGGCCCAATCGACGCCACAGTACTATGCAACCCACTCTCCCGCAACTCTAAAGCACCAATCGACGCCACAGTACTATGCAACCCACTCTCCCGCAACTCTAAAGCACCAATCGACGCCACAGTACTATGCAACCCACTCTCCCGCAACTCTAAAGCACCAATCGACGCCACAGTACTATGCAACCCACTCTCCCGCAACTCTAAAGGACCAATCGACGCCACAGTACTATGCAACCCACTCTCCCACAACTCTACAGGCCCAATCGACGCCACAGTATTATGCAAGCCACTCTCCCGCAACTCTAAAGGACCAATCGACGTTAGAATTGTATAGCTATGTTTTTACTGCCCCTGTATGACTTCAAGGCATGGACGAGAACTTTAGCTTTATTAAAGATGAGGTACTGCAGCAGCCACTTCTCAGAGTTTCCCCCGTTTCCCCCTGTTAATTAACATTCTACCATTGCTCCACAACTACCTATCACCGCCCTCTGCTGTATGTACTCGTAGCAGCCCTAACTAGGCAGCGCAACGTCACGTCTTCAGCCTTCCAACTCCCTGATACGGTACTTGGCCGATCAGAGTACAGAAAAAGTTCATATGATTCTGTGCTTAATGTTCATCACCCATTAAAAGTTCCGACATCCTATTACAAATTACTTTCTTTTTAGCGACAGATCCCCTAATTCTTGTCCGTTATTCAAAAAACCAGAAGACTTGGATCTGACCTCTCGTCCCAGGGATAAGACGTAGTTATGAAGGCAAAGGTAAAGCTATCCCATCACAGGCCTGGGCAGGCCCTGTGGGTTCACAGGAGGTTGAGGCTCCCAGATTTTTAGAAAATCGGCACTTGAAGGTTGTCCGCCCTACGCGCCGGCCGCCTTTACCCCCCAGGAAATATTCCTGGTACTCATTTCTGTTAGAGGCTGAGTCGACCCCAGGGCCATAGTGCGACCGAAAGGATTATGTCAATGAAAAATTCCAATGAAGTCATCGGGCATCGAACCCGCGACCTTCCAGGTTGTAGTGCAGGTAGATGGTATGACAATATTTAAATGTGGCTAATAGAACGTGAGGGTATAGTATGGACGGGATGCAGCTGGTTCAGAACTGATTGCAGCTACAAGATCTTGTGAAAACAGCAACAACTTTATAGAATGTCGTCCAATTGTGTCGTTAATAGCATAAGAAAATAAATCAGTATCTGCCCAAACACAACTACATTCTATTTATTATATAGAACTACATGTTTCGACCTATCTCGGGTCATCCTCAGGTTCACAGTTGGTCTTTAAAACATATCAAGGAAGAAATATACATTATGCAAGTCTGTACTTTTAATTGTGTTTTACAGGCTTACAACGTACATTTCTTCCTTGTTATGTTTTATAGACCAACTGTGAACCTGAGGATGGCCTGAAATAGGTCGAAACATGTAGTTCTATATAATAAGCATAATGTAGTTGTGTTTTGACAGATACTGATTTATTTTCTTGTACGGTAACAACTGTTTGATTCCACAAAAGACGCTCAGATGAGCGACGATCAGTTTCTGAAGAAGTGTTCCGAAGAATCAATTCGTAGAGCAGTGACATTTGAAAGAAACGTGAAGCGCACATAATTGAGATTCATGGGAACGAGAAGCCACCACCGCCTGGGCAGACTGCACCCGGATCTCTTTTGAACCGAGTCCGTTACTCCGTTCCAGTGCCCACAGACGACACCGTCCAAGGACAGATCCCAAGCCAGACTTCTACGGTACGGTCTCAGAATTCAACTATCAAACAGGCTTTACGAGTGCCACCGTTGCGCGACTATTAAATAAGAAAACAATGTTTATGCCCGAGGATTCCGTTCTTCCGAGATATACCGCTGTGTCAATGGATATTCGAATCCCGAAGTTCACAGGCAACGTAGTGACCTCATTGTCAAGGGTCGAAATGTCCAAGATGAAACTCATTCTTCTTGGACATTTCGACCCCTGAATATGATACCACTACGTTGCCTCTGAACGTCTTGATCCGATTACCCACTGAAGCAGTGTCCCCAAAAGAACGGAGTCCTCAGCCACGCCGCTGGGAAAATTTCAAAATTCGTCAATTTTTGTAGCTGAATGATTTTCGAAATTCAGTACTACATAAACAACAGAATGAAGGAAAGCGTGATTGACTGTCTGACTCATTGCACAGACAGACTGACTGACTGACGGACGGACTAGCTGGCTGGCTGGCGAAGTCAGTGATGAACGTTTAAATGAATGGACTAATACTAACTGAACTGTGGCCCCGGACAGAAGTTCCAAGTGCGGCAGTATCAGCACTAGAGGCTTCTACTCCCTACGTACTGTTGCACACCCGCCTTGTCTGTCAGCCAGCCCAAAGCGTTTTATCGTCAGCGAAAGCAATCACGCACGATTGGAGGGGCCAGACAGAAGCAAGCTGGGAGGCAAACTGCTACAGCTCGAGGGAAATATGGAGGGGTTCAACCCATGGGACTTCTTTCCATGGCGCCAGTACGCTACTGACTGACGTATCGAATGGCTCAATTACTCATTATTTACAGTATGTGACTATGCCTACTGAATGCTTGATTATAAAGCGAATGGCCCGCCCTGAACCGAGTACTGAGTAGAAATGCAAGGATTACAAAGATATTAAACGTGTTTATTTTAAATAACAGAATCATAAAAATTACAAATACCTGCAAACGCCGTGTGGAAAGTATGGAACAGTCATGTACCTAGAAAAATGGAGAATTATACTACGTATACGTAGAGAACGGCGGCCGGTTAGTGCAGTCGGTATAGCGACTCGCTACGGGCTGGACGGTTGAGGTTCGGAACCCGGCCCCGAGGCCCACCCCGCCTCCTGTGCAATGGGTACCGGCTCTTCCCCGCGGGTAAAACGGCTGGATCTTGGTGCTGACTAGCCGCCCCTTTCTAGGGCCGAGATTGCGAATGGGTTGCAGCTGTAACCCCGCCTCCCCTCTGTGACTGCACAGGCACGTCATGGGGTGACCTTTACCTTTACCTAAAGCAGTGGTTGTTAACCTTTTTTGTGCCACGGGCCCCACTGAGAGCCTGGTAACCATAAAATGTGTTACCATGCACTTTGTATTGCATTTTATCTCCAATAATTCGGACTGAGAAGAATACCTAATCTCCATTTATTATTTATATATATTTGACTGTGTTTCAGTACAAAAACTACGTAATCGAGAATAGTTAATTAACTTTACATCGATATGCTGCTCGTTTCTTAGATTTCTATTACAGACCAGGTTTGATGCATGTAGGAAGAATTTACACTTCTTGATGCTTTGGTACCTGTAACACTTTGTATCCCCTGAAGATGACGGCATGTCCATTGAAACATGTAGGGATAATGCCAGTGTAAACATAACTTTGTGAATTTCCTGCACAATTGTTGGTTTGTTCTAACTAATATGTATCCGTTACTTCATGTGGCATCTCAACTACCGATCAAGTCTATCAATAAACATACATACATGCGATAAGTAAGCATCTGCAATTAAAACAGATGCTAAACTGCAAGGAACGGATGTATACAGTTTCATTTACAAACTACTGCACTTCTCCCCTTTGTGAGGCATTTTCATGCAAATGAGAAATGTCACGACAAATCCAAAAATGGCCGCAGTCGAGAGAGGAAAAGAAACACGCTGGTGACAAGCTGCCATGAGGGGCTACATACTTGTTGGTCTTCTTTGTATCTGAGAGCAGCGTGACACGATACCGCCGAAAGGAAACACCGCCAGCGTGCAGCATCGACTCCCCACATCGAAGAATATCAAACCCATCTGAAACCAGTTTATTCCTCGAAACACGCAACACGCACGCTAAAACTGACTACAACAGTCGCTTCTTCTCTCGGTACGAAGAAACGGGACGGCAACAAAGAACACTCAGCTTGCAACTGCAATCTGCAGGTATATCGCCAAGTACAGCAGACTGACAAAGATTAATAATCTACGACACACTTTCTTAGACTTCCCAACGTGCTGTACGGACGGCATAGCTTCCAAGCGATTTAATACTTTCCGGAATAACGTTTGGCGCACAGTGGAGCGGTCCAACCGAAACTACTTACAGCACTACAGCTCCGTTACTGCCTACAGCAGGGCTGGCAAGCCACTGGCACCGGTCCCAGTTATGACACCAACAGCAGGGCTGGCAAGCCACTGGCACCGGTCCCAGTTATGACACCAACAGCAGGGGTGGCAAGCCACTGGCACCGGTCCCAGTTATGACACCAACAGCAGGGGTGGCAAGCCACTGGAAACGGTCCCAGTTATGACACCAACAGCAGGGGTGGCAAGCCACTGGAAACGGTCCCAGTTATGACACCAACAGCAGGGGTGGCAAGCCACTGGCACCGGTCCCAGTTATGACACCAACAGATATTTTGGCCAGCACCAGTAATTTTATATACAAATCTACAACTTTACGAATTCACTGGCAAACTTTAAACCGTTCACTCCGTGCACTGTCGATTACCCGTTGGCAACACTCAACTAGTATCGTGTCCAATGCGTAAAAAGTAGCTAATTTGGTTGTATGCGGTATTGCTTTGGTTTTGTTCCCTGATGATGATCCCTTGTGTATCGAAATATGTGGGAATATTCAATGTGATATTATGATATAAATGTCTAAGGAACAATACAGTGCATTTTGTTGGTTGATTGTTGTGAACAGATTTTCGAACTCATTTTCATTAAACACAAACAACCCTGGACACTGAAGAAGACAGTTCCCTCGACTGCGATATCACTGCAACAGTAACTGAAACCCCCGACACGTCTCCTGTTGGTTGCAATTTTAAGGGTAACATCAAACTACATACAAGGGGTACGTAACTTCTGGTCAATATCTGACACCAGGTGGAAAAAGGTTCGCCTTTCTTGGCGTACATTATGGGGCTTGTATTTCTACAACCGACCATAACGTAAGGGCACACACGCTTTGTACTGTTGTGCTTAAAGGGCGGGTCAATAAATGACATCTTTCTTTTTCAGGTTTGAGGTTCCCACAGCGGTGAATATTAACCTTTTAAAGCCTAGCGGTAACTTTACGTACCACCAGGTTCAACATTCAGTAACTCTCCATAGTGCTCAAATCGCGTTTATGTATTTTGTACATATCTCGGAACAAACAGCAACTTTTACCGTAAACGTCAGCAACTCATTCATTTTTTATAACCGAGGTT
Source organism: Coptotermes formosanus (assembly GCA_013340265.1). Classification (NCBI taxonomy): domain Eukaryota; kingdom Metazoa; phylum Arthropoda; class Insecta; order Blattodea; family Rhinotermitidae; genus Coptotermes; species Coptotermes formosanus. Next base: position 3,060,501 of record BLKM01000587.1, on the reverse strand, counting down.
GAAAGTGTTTACTGCGCGGTACGCAGTAAGTCTTTATAGAAAGCAGACTACTTTTCGTCTTTAAAGGGTTAAGATACAATCCTCCAATGCACAACACCGTTATTTAGGTAGATATATGTAGCAACGTTTCAGAGAAATCTGCTTCCAACTTTACATCTAATGATGAAGGTTCTTCTCTACCCTGCAGATGGGGATAAGAGGTTCCTCCGAAACGTTGGTACCTATTTACCAACGCATACGGCATCACATCCAGGAATACAGTAATCTAAATGGGGAGTATTGTTTATTGACTTTTTCATGGCTCGATAGCCTATTTGACATAGGCCTTTTCATGGTTAAGGTTTTGAGATCACACTCAGACACACAAAACTCGATAGGACTCCTCTGGACGAGAGATCGGCCCGTCACAGAGACCTCTACCTGACAACACTCACAAGAGACAGATTTCCACGCCCCCGGCAGGATTCGAACCCGCAATCCCAGCAAGCGATCGGCCGTGCCTTAGACTGCGCGGCCATCGGGATTGGCTTTGTTTATCTATCCGTTCGTTCGTATATCAACTGCTGACGTGAACTGAGTATCTGAAAGTAAAGATAAGGAAGGCTGAAAGGAATACGCAATTTATGTCTGAGCTCCTCGTGACACGTGATGGCGTCTACTCTGGTTGATGGCCAAGGGTCTGCCGACATTTCGGAGGAAGCTACCACCTGCGTTCTTAGGGCAGACGAATGCTAGCAACCGTCTACCAAACTACACGGCGTCACATTCAGACGAAAGCAATCATAAAACACTAATGCTTGGAAGTAAATGATTTATGCTATGTCATCATAGTCGCCGAGCCAGGGCAAAATGACGTGAAGACGTACTGTTGTATTCGAATCTGAATGTGGTCTTAGCACAAACAGACGCGGGGACAAAATGGACACCATGTAGGGACATCATTCTGCACTTACAGAAATGACTTTTGCAAGCACAAACCGCGCTCCGACCAACACGGCCACTGACAACCACTGACAGGCATAAAGATCCTGGCAAGCCAGCACAAAAAAGTATGTTGCAAATTTCAAACATCTGTCCCGAATCTTAAAGATATTTATACCCATCTACAAAACGCAGACTGTTTACAAGATGGCAGACACACACACTGTCGTTTTCAATTCGCACAATATGGAGTGCTGATAAGGGATATTGAAATATAGCACAATACTTCGTGTAAAGATCACGCATATGTCAATCTGAATAGTACTGCGAATAAATAAAACTGCACACTTGAGGGGAAATGTAGAAAACCCTGACCGATGCAGGAACTTAGGTTAAACGATTATGGAGAGCGAATTTCTGGGATGGCTGGCTCCAGTGAGCAAAAATGATGACTCAGCATGCATGGGAGGAATCTACGTGCCTCACCTGTGGACAAAGGGTTTAGCCAGAGCAAGAGGTGTTTTATTTAAACAGGCTGTCAACTGCTAAGATTATCATCATCGGTAGTAGATTAAGGAACAATGGTGGAAGGAAACTAACTGGGGAAAAACAAAAATTCTTTCAAAACCTTATCCCAAAGGGTTTAGACATGAACAAAGCGTGGTTCATGAAAGATGGAGCGACAACACCACCAACACCACACGAAGTTTTCTTTTCTTCGTGGCACAACAGCCCCTAGTGGGCCAGAACTTCCTCGTTATCGAGGCTTCACGATCACACTCAGACACACTGCACTCGGTAGGACTTCTCTGGGCGGGTGATCAGTCTGATGCAGAGACCTCTACCTGACAACACACAACACTCACAAGAGACAGACATCCATGTCCCCGGATGGATTCGAACCCACGTTCCAAGCAAGCGAGCGGCCGCAGACCCACGCCTTGAACAGCGCGGCCAGTGGAATCGGCATTTTCAAGAAATACACACTTAGAACTCCATGAAGTACTCTAATACACTTAACACTCCTACGCCCTAATCCTTTGAGATACATTTTAATATTATCCTCTCATCCACACTTAGATCCCCCAAGTGGTCTCTTTCTCTTCGAATAAGGGTGACAGACGAAATTTCAAACACTATCCAACAACAGGTAAAAGCACAGTGTTGCTGATTTAATCTCTAGACCTTGATTTCAGGCTTCCGCCGCGATGCTGATGAGATGTGCGCTCTTCTGGGATATTACGCAGCATCGTGTGGTAAATGTTTACCGACGTTTCGGGACAACGTATCGGTCCCATCTTCAAGAGTAAGGAGTCTGTGAAGAAAAGAAAGCCAAGCAACCTAACGAGAAGAATTCTTCTCGGACCCTTGAAGGTGGGACCGATACGTTGTCCCGAAACGTCAGTAAACATTTACCATGCGACGCCGCGTAATATCGCAGAAGAATGCAGATCTAATCTCTAGACTTTCAGACAGGAGACAGACAATAAGGCTACTGGACTGAATCGTAGAAAAGCATTTCCCAAACTAAATATGCTCTTAACTTCTTCCTAAATGTAATTCTCATTTTCTATTGGCGGTCTCAAATATCTAGGGTCTGAGGTTTTCACTTTGTGCCGTCTTCTGGATTGTGACACCGTATATACTGGCACATGGATATCGACGTTCCGGACGAATCTACAGATGGCAGTATTATGTTCCTCCGAAACGTCGGTGCGCAGCTACCATGGTATCACAACCCAGAAGACAACAACGCAAATGTCCGTCATATTTCATCACCCAAACCATTTAACAGATATTGCAAAACATTATTACCGTGTACTTCGATGGATTAGTAAAATAAATAATCAAGGTACAACTCCGTTAACTGTTTTCTTTTACATGGCGCAACAGCCCCTAGTGGGCCAGGGCCTCCTCATTAACGAGGCTTCACGATCTCTCCTCTCGCTCTCTCTCTCTCTCTCTCTCTCTCACACACACACACACACACACACACACACATGGTAGGACTCCTCTGGAAGAGGGATCAGCCCGATGCAGAGACCTCTACCTGACAACAGATAACACTCACAAGAGACACCCATGCCCCCGGCGGAATTCGAACCCACAATCCCAGCAAACGAACCTACGCCTTAGACCGTGCGGCCACTGGGATCGGCTATGTCGTTTATTTACTACGTTCCAACGTTTTTTGGCCTAAATGGCCATTATTTGGGATCGCAACGGAATTGCCAGAAGCTTTCACAAGCATTATATGCTAAAATGTAAATGTATACACAGTGTAAAAGGTAAGACAAACAGAGCGTACTGATTGCGACTTCAGACATGATCTGTCAAGTCTTCACTGTATCCTGTCATTTATGAAACTTCGTAATACGTTTGTTACAACGTATGTTTAACCTTTTAAAGCCTAGCGGTAACTTTACATACCACCAGGTTTAACATTAAAAAATTCTACGTGGTGCCCACATTGTGTTTATGTGTTTTGTACGGATCTCAGAACAAACAGAAACTTTTGCCTTATAACACATTAAGAGATTGGTTTTTATAACCGAAGTGCAGAGTGTTTACAGCGCGGTACGCACTGAGTCCTTATATAAAACAGATATGCTTTGTCTTTAAAGAGTTAATATACACTACTTTTTAATCTTATTTTTACATTATATTTACATTTACAGTTTTAACATCTTGAAAGCTTCTAGTAGTCTCATTGTGATCCCTGAAGATGGCCATTTAGATCGAAACATGTTGGATCGACAATAAATAAATGGAATGCAGTCCGCTCTGTTAGTTTATTTTCCTCATGGGAACAACGGGAGCCACGGGTATCATTACAGGCTGCAAGTTACAGGACGCACAACACGACTGTCTTAACGCGACAGCTAACAAAATGTCTGCAGCAAGAATTTGCGTACCCGAGGGGGGCGGGGGGGGGCCCTGCCAGCCTGCAACCCTCCCCCACCCCCAAAGTGAAATTTTAAAAAACACAGATTTTGTAGACACGATGAAATTAAAGTTTTACGTGATTTACGGTTCAGTGTAAATCAGCTGATGACCAGTACACCGAAATATTGAAAGATATAGTAAAAACTTGCAAAAAATGTACAATGTTTACTTTTTCAGTTAGTTTCAATTTTCTCTGTAACCTAATTACACAGATGTCGTCTCAGAGATTGTGAAGTGATTTTCATAACAAAGTTTTTAAAACCAAACAATATATATATAGTTATCCTCACGGTCAAACGCCCCCTCCCCGTCCCCCCAAACGAAAAATTCTGGGTTCGCCTATGGTAGAAAATACGGTCGAACCCGGTTATAACGTCATGAAATGGACTGAATATTTTGTGTCGTTACAAGCGTGTGCCGTTATAACCCAGCAGTATAATGTTATGGTTAACAATGATGAATTAATTGGTACCACAAAACATTTGACGCTATAGGCGAGGTGTCATATAAACCGATGTCGTCATAACCGGGTTCGACCGTATTTACAAATAAGGACGATAATTGAATCGCGACCTGTACAGCACGGAAATGTCAATACTGTGTTCACGTTACTTGAGTCTGAAGCACCGTTAGGTAAGCACGTGTTTTAACTTGATTCTTCGAAGACCTAACCGCAGTAAAATCTTTGAAGTAAACGGATCTGAGTTCGTGTTCCCGTTAATTTATACGACAGGCCTATTAGTATTGGTCAACCTGACGTGAATTAGGTCACAGATTCGTGCTAGTACTGGCCCTCGCTCATCCGTCGTCTTTACTGTTAATTCATGCCATGCTAATTCTACATGTGCGAGTACTTCGCACGTGGAAGCAACAAGCTCTTTAATCAACAAAGATTTATTTGTACATTTCAGACTTTAAAGCACTTCTCGATATAAAATATTTTGATATTATCAATCTGATCATTTACTGTACGTTGTCGATGCCCTTCAATAATTGCAAAAGCGACGTTTTCAAATGAAGATGCTCGAGAAATTGCCATTACAGCTGGCTAATGAGAAAAACGGGCGATCTGTGGATGTGTTACAAGTTAAAACGTCTGCCATTGAACCTTACTGTCACAGAAAACACAATTTTGATCAGAAATGGTCTTCTGCACAGTTTGAAGGGAATAATAAGATCTGATGAACATAACTGAATCCTGGGTATAAGGATAGTTTTCCTAGAGCCAGTAACTTCCACTCCTATGCACAGCTTTGCAAGCCTTTTACGATCACGTGCTGCCACCACCGGAAGCCAAGGGAATGTAACTTACCATGTTACCTTGCACCTCAAGAATCAGACATATAATCGTCAACGAATTCTATCTTATGTTTGGTGATCAGTAATATCTGATATTTTTACAGAATACTCTGCTACAATAACTTCCAAAAACTCGGTATGACACGTATGAAAAATCAACTGGTCTACATTTGAAAGCAATGCCTAAGACTCCATCTATTTTAATATTATTTTAACACTTATAAATACACTAATATGTCTTTCATCCGTTTGCTTTTAAGAAATAAATGTTAATATAATAATTAATATCCCACTACCATCGAACACACACATCAATTTTACAATGTTATTGTAAAATAACTGAAAAACTTGTGGAATCCTACAAACCAAGAACACGAAGATGTACTATATATTACATTTTACCTGCTTCTTAATGACTGTATATCTATCCTGATGATGGTCGATCTCTAGATCGAAACATGTAGCTTAAATAAAACACAGCTGTGTTAAACTGACCATTTAATATTGCTTAGAATAACATTTCCTGTATTTCCCACAGCTTCCGGTAGAGGCAGCACTATCAATTTGTACGGTTAGCTTCTTTGTTAAAAAATTTTTTGGGGAAAGGAATTAATTAAAACAAAGGAAACTGTCTTCAATGTCGAGTCATAAGCTTTCTAAAAGTGTTTATCTTGAAAATATCCATTCAGTAGATCCTTATGTCGCAAAAAAAACCTCACCGTGTTAATATACAATGATGGTGACAATCTGAACAGCTTTTTTGCTTGACATAATGCCACAGGACAGACCTGCCGCAATGTCCGCCACTCTGCATCACATCGAACGTGTTCAGGAACGTCACGCAATTGCAACACTGACATCACAGTGCTGGCTCTGTCCATTTTCAGCCTCGGTCTCTAATCGTAAAGCTTTCGAAATCCAATTAAGGCAGATCAGTCAATGAAAGCACTCTACAGGGTGATTCAAAATTCCCAATACATAGGGATTATATGGTATCTGCGTTCGCCGTTGGTATGATCGGCTGTTTCCAGGTCATAGGATTGGTCGCCGTGGTCCCGTGGAGTGGCCTCCGACGTCTCCAGACCTCATCCCACTTGATTTTTACTTGTGTGGGTATTTAAAGGGCATAGTGTACCAGGTGAAAATACAAAATATGAACCACCTAAAAGAACGCATTGGAGATGAATGTGCCCGCATAACACCAGATGGGTTAAAGCGAGTTCGCCATAAGTGGGAGAGACAAATCCGTGTGCGTTATCAATGTAGGCCTAATGGTGCCCATATAGAGCAGGTTTTGTAAATAAAGAGACAATTTTCCCCGTATATGGATACTTGGATAACCCTGTACAATGCACAAACGTACGGATGAAGACCCTTACAACGGATCCAGGGCTGTGGAGTCGGAGTCGGAAGGAATTTTAGGTGGAGTCGGAGTCGGAAGGAATTTTAGATGGAGTCGGAGTCGGAAGGAATTTTTAGGTGGAGTCGGAAGGAATTTTAGATGGAGTCGGAGTCGGAAGGAATTTTAGATGGAGTCTGAGTCGGAAGGAATTTTAGGTGGAGTCGGAGTCGGAAGGAATTCTTAGGTGGAGTCGGAGTCAGTAAAAATGTACCGACTCCGACCTCAGTCTAAAATCTTAACCAGATTCTCCAAATCCAGAGCCCTGATAGCTACAGTAACAATTAGACTTATACTTAAATATAGGTTATAAGTACAAAAAGCAGCCTGATGAATCACGTGGTGGCGATGAAATGTCTTATAGGTTTACCATTATTAATACATATTGAGCTTTCATGAAGGAGTCGGAGTCGGAGTTTTAAAAATCGAGGAGTCGGAGTCGGAGCTTTTGTGTATCGACTCCACAGCCCTGGTAGGATCCTTGGCAGGTTGAACCAGTGGCACATTCATGGGGTCTTCCTGTGGTGCGGGTATGGACACGCCCATCTGACACATGGACACCATTCCGGGAACTCCCCCACATATATGCCCCCTGTAATGTATACTTTAGTGCTCAACACATTTTAGTTTACCGTCTTAGGTAATTTATAGCCAGACATGATCGGTTTTGCCTGCCACGCAAAGCATTCGAATATTGTGTGTTTCCGAAATAATAGGTGTCCAAAACCAAAAATCTGTATCACAGAACTGATTTTAGATAGATACTAATACATACCAATAGCATATGTAACAAAGCATTGCATGATTTTACCTTAATTAAAATGACCTTCGCTCGCTTCGTGGGTACAGGAAGTTTCTGAATTAGATATTCTAACGGTCGTACGAAATAAACACATCGCCAATCAAAGACGATCCACATATATCCTTAACAAAACATTATTCCTTTAAAGTAAAAAATCAGTAAACTTCAAAGTAGCCATTACAGAAATATACCCACGGATCCCCTGGGAACTGGTAGCGGATCCATTGGGATCCGCAGAGTGCACTTTGGCAACCACTGCTGTATGACATTACTGAACCTGAAGCCTAGATTCAGCAGTTTTACGAAACATCTGTGCTTTTCATATCGAAGAGCTTTATTGTTTATTCCGATTCTACTATTAGTGTGACGTAATTTCGATATGCTACGACAATGGTATAGGGCCCATTGGATACGCAGGCGCCAGTATCCTGAGTGGTGCACCTGTAAACGTATACAACCACAAATAATAATAATAATAATAATAATAATAATAATAATAATAACGTAAAGTTTCCGTGTCGACGCTATGTATGCGAGTTGGGACAGCAGAGGTATAGCTCCACTCATTCTTAACCACGGTACTACGAGCAGATGCAGGTGGTCACCATCACGCCCCGGCCGGTTTACTCCTCGTTAAACAACCTACCCACTGAATAGGAATCCCTGCGCCCCAGAGCTGGTCTGGTTGTTTTCGGAAAAGAGAAAAATATCTTTACCCCACCGGTATTCGAACTCCGAACCGTCCAGCCCGTAGCATAGTCACTATACCGACAACTGCACCCCAGGTCCCGTATAATAATAATAATAATAATAATAATAATAGACTACAAAACCGAATGGGCTTCGGACTGAGCGGTTACCGTGATCGAGAAACGTCCACGGTGCTGTCATAATTCAAAGGCTAGCTTTTTTTATGAAGTCTGTGGTTACCGTGATCGAGAAACGTCCACGGCGCTGTCATAATTCAAAGGCTAGCTTTTTTTATGAAGTCTGTGGTTACCGTGATCGAGACACGTCCACGGTGCTGTCATAATTCAAAGGCTAGCTTTTTTATGAAGTCTGTGGTTACCGTGATCGAGAAACGACCACGGTGCTGTCATAATCCAAAGGCTAGCTTTTTTTATGAAGCTGTGGTTACCGTGATCGAGAAACCTCCACGGTGCTGTCATAATTCAAAGGTTAGCTTTTTTTATTAAGTCTGTGGTTACCGCGATCGAGAAACGTCCACGGTGCTGTCATAATTCAAAGGTTAGCTTTTTTTATGAAGTCTGCGAAATGAAAACTCATGAGCCCTCTTGCGAAAACTGTTGCATCAGTATCTTATGACATCACATACAGAACATCTGTTTCATATATCCTGCGGAGATTGACGCAGTGTTATTCTGCGTCTGCACCAACCTATGGCATTCACTGATGACTAACAAACTCCACAGGGCACAGGCCTCCATAAGCCAGCACATAGGAGGTCCCGAACAAATCTGATCATGTGAACTCAAGTAATCAGGAGATTGCCCACCTTTCACTGTACACGAAATTCTCAAAAACCTGTCATTCTCCACATTCTACATAGATCAAAATTCTGTGTGCATTTTTAATATCTCATAAGCCTGTCACTTGCGACAGAATAAACCCGACAAAAAACACTCAATTCAAAGTGGCAGATCTCATATGCAGTTTTTGTCCCTTTGCATAATCAGTGCAAGTCACACTTCGTAACACGACAGCCTTTTTTTCCCCATGAGGCAACAGCCCCGATTGAGCCAGGGCCTCCTCATTATCGAGGCTTCACGATCACACTCAAACACACCACACTCGGTATGACTCCTCTGGACGAGTGATAAGCCCGATGCCGAGACCTCTACCTGACAACACACAACACTCACAAGACAAGACATCCACGCTCCCGACAGGGTTCGAACCCGCAATCCCACCAAACGAGCGGTGGCAGACCCACGCCTAGACCGCGCGGCCACTGGGATCCGAAACACGACAGCTCGTATGAACGGCAACTGTTAGCCGCAACGCAGCGTCTTTTGATGTTCACTGAAAGCCCGACAACAGCGTGCATCAAGCGCGCCGCGAGGAGAACAACGAACAATGTAATCCGTTGTTGCATTAGAACATCATCCTCGCGAGGCATGCAAGGTCTTTTGACCACTCATCAGTTTCGAATGACAAGGAGAACCGTTTGCTTTCTTCTGTGAAGGCAAAGGCCTTGCGAAAAGCTGATTCCCTATCAACGAAATCCGTGACCATGCATCCCTATTATACTGATTCAAAGCCTAAACGGAAATGGATTAATTACGGCATGATGTTCCATCTAACCAGAAATTGTTATTATGTTGTATAAATTAGCGGGAATGCAAACTGAAGTCTGTTTGCTTGAACGCCTTCATACGATGATCTTGAAACACGTGCTTCAGAGACTATTCTTCGAAATGTATAGATACGCTTCCACGTGCACGAAGGACTGACAATGAATGGAACACATCACCTTCTGGTCTACACTGATGATGTTTACTTACTGAGCGAAATACAGACGTAAATACTACAAAGAAGTATGGAGAAGTTCAATGAGTTGACAGCAAGGCCTACGACACACTCGGACTCGACGTTGCGATTCATTGTTGCGGGACAGACTGGACGCTGCCCCGATACAATGAAATCGTGTCCACACCTAGCAGGTCTGTCGGGAGTCATTTCGCGCCGTCATGTAAGAGGAGTCAGCTCTTGCCGCAATGTCCGCGTCCCTTGTATTGCTCCGTGATCACAATAAAAATAAAAAGCCAGAACGTTGGTGGCTGCGTCAGTTATTCGCGGGAGGGCACAGACATGGACTTGACCTTCTGGATACCGTGAAGTTAGAAGACGGATCTGGATTCAGGAGTTTTATCAGGATCACTTCGACAGACTTCGAATGTCTTTTGGAAATGATCGGTGACAAAATATCAAAAGAGAATACAAGATTTTCCGTCGTCCACATGGTGAAAACTCGAAGCGTACTGATGCACTGGCTGTTGCGATGACCCCGAACACGTCCACACTTGAAATGTTGCGTAACGTTGTGTCAGTGAATCCCATTCCGCATGGGACTCAAGGAACACGTATCTGAGCTAAGTCTGAGCAGCTCCGATTCTTTGTTGCAATGTTGCGAGGCTGTTCGGACTCAGCCGAGATTCAGCCCCGATTCAGCCCCGCAACACTGAATCGCAACATTCAGTCCGGGTGTGTACTAGGCTTAAGGATCTTTATCTGTAAGTGCGGCTAACGCTGAAAAAAATTACTGTAGGTTCACATCTCTAATCAGAATACAGGACAAAATCAGAGCACAAAAAAGCTAATAAACAGCAAAGTTGACCCTGTGCACACCATGAAGGCGTGTGAGGGAGTACAGTCATAGCTCCACTCATTAACTTCAGCATTTGATGGTAGTTAACTTACCGCCCTGGTCGCTTCAGCCTCGGGGAAAGAGCTCCTAGTGCGCTTTGAATTGGAGGCCAAGTGAGCCCCCAGAAACGGCCTAGACGTTCTAGAGATGAGAAAACTCCGTTACCCCTGTCGGGAATCAAACCAGGATTCCTCGGACGAACAACCCGTAACCTGTTCACTACACTGATTACACTTTCTTGGCTCCAGACAGCTAACAAAGACTTTGAAATTGTAACGAAGCCAAAATACTTTGGCCAAAAAATCAAAACTGCATTCACGAAGATAGTAGGAGCAGGCTGAATTCAGGGAATGCTTAACGCCATTCAGTTCAGAATGGTTTTGCTTTCCTGTTGTTTTGTACGGGTCAGACCCTTGATCTCTCGGAGTATGAGAAACGTACAGGTCGAAGGTGTCAGAGAACGGGGTGCTGAGAAGAACACTTGATTCAAACAAGAGGAAGTAACAGAAGGCTGCAAAAAAACTGCATGAGGAGGGGCTTCATGATATGTATTCCTCATCAAAATGCTGTTACACTGATCTAATCTGGGAGGAGATGGGCAGGGTATGGGGCACACATAGGAGCTGTAAGGATAATATTAGAATTAATATTAAAACAACAGAATAGGAGGGTGTAAGCCGAATTCATCTGGCTCTGGATAGGAACCAGTGGAGAGACCTTTTGAATGTGGAATGACCTCCTGGTTGTATAAAATGTGGAGAATACCGTGACTAGCTGAGCAATTAGCAGCTTCTCACGGCTCTGTTCCATAGATTTAATAATTTGACATTTTTATTATAAACTCAAAAATGTATAATCATAAAGTACAACGGTTCAGTGGGTAAAAATTGCGCACAACAGAGACTCAACCGATCTCCTAACCGTCAGAGTGCAGCCGTCATTCTTAAAAACTCTCCAACCGTGTATGGTCAACGAAATACAAGCAAAAGTCCCTTTACGTCCCTATGCATCCCTAGGCAGTCTAACATTTATAGCATCTATATCGCTGGCCTCTTCAACAACATGTTTATTTACACAGGCTGTTCTGCTGACACAGCAGATTTCATGCGGTAGAGTCGGATGCCCCTCCCGTCAAGTCGGGCCCACCCGTAACGTGTAAGTCCCTTCACGGCCGTACTGTCTACAAAACTCCCTCAACCTGTAATAAATAAAAAGAGGCGCATTAATTAATGCCATAACGATTTACTGCCGCGTTCACAGAAGCCTGCCACTAATCCCTGGCCACAGACAAGCAAATCCAGTCCCCATCACTATATCGCATACGTCACATACCTTTTAATATTATCCTGTCCTTAACGCCTAGTTCTCCAAAGTGCACTCTTCCCTTTACGATTTCCACCTAAAATTCAGTACAAATCTCTCATTCCTCCCTTGCATCCTACAAGGCCAGCCCATCCACCCTCATCGATTTTACCATCGTGGTAATTTTAGTACCAGTGCGAAGGGGTAAACTAAGGTTAACATATATCCGACATATCAACGGAAAAGGGCTTCAAAAAAGACAATATATATATAGCCACAATTCCATTAAATAAAAGTCCGTCTCTACGTTTCTCTGCGCTAATAGTTGTTCACATTTCATGGGTATGAAATTCAGAGGAAGACGTCCTTTAAGCATGTGTTTCACTGAGTTAAGTCGCTCTGAATTCCTGGGCCCAAGCTTTCCGAGACATTCCGAAAGTCAATTGCTGAACTCATTTTCTTTTTTACTCTGACAATGATAATATAATAATAGGTCTACTTTTAAACAGTAGTAAATATATATATATATATTTGTTTGTACTGTTAGTATCGTCAAAAAATGCAAAAGCTTTAATAAAACAAATACAGCAGAATTCTGATTATTCGATCTTCCGTTATCCGGCATAGCCATACGACGTGCTATTTACAACTTTCTGCTTCTCGAGCATGCGCAAACTAAAATTCGCATTTTTTGGAAAGACCAAACATACAGAAGTTCTCAAAAACATAGCACCTATTGCTCTAACAGCTTCGTATAAAACCCCGAAAAATGCATGCATGGATTCAGAAATTTTCTGAGGCCAGTTTTTGGATGAATTTCCGCATTATGCAACGTTTTTAGGAATCCTACCACATATCGGCCCCATTTAGTACAGATAATAGAGATTCTACTATAGTCAAAATCCCGGACATTTCTACAAATTTCAAAAAGCCTTCCGGACGAAAGGTTTTGGGTCGAAAAAGACGACATGTTCGGGGAAAAGAGGCCGTATGGTAGCCCTACGTAAACGTTGCCCGTGGGAACACCATCAAAAGTCCCCAAATCCTACATTCTCTACAGCGTTTATTACATTTAATTTGTTCCTATTTAATACAGTAACGTAGTAAAATACATAAAATGAGGAAGCTGGCAATTACTGAGAGAACTGGAACACTTCACATCAAACGAAAATGCTAGCACATGAGGCTGTTTGTTTTGACGGACACGTCGCGCTTACGTCACCACATGGTTAAATGTGCGTGCGCCACAACTCCATCGCGGCTGACTACCATGATCACAACTGCTTGTGAGATTTGTCGTTCTCACAGCGGCATTGACGAAAACTCAAGTCTTGTGGGATGTTAGACCCTGAACATGGAGGCAACACGCCACTCTGCAACGTCCGAAAATATTTACCAATAGACACGGTGTTACATCCCAGAATACTTTAACTTATCGAGCATGACGTTGAAAGGTATTGAAATGCCAGAGCTGCTACCGAAAATGTAACAACAAAATAACTCAAATATGTTTTATATTGCATTATGACAGTGAGCATTTTAACCTTTTAAAGCCTAGCGGTAACTTTACGTACGACCAGGTTTAACATTAGAAAATTCTACGCGGTGCCCACATTGCGTTTATGTGTTTTGTACGGATCTCAGAACAAACAGCAACTTTTGCCTTATAAAACATTAAGAAATTGGTTTTTATAACCGAAGTGGAGAGTGTTTACAGCGCGGTACGCACTGAGTCCTTATATAAAACGGATACACTTCGTCTTTAAAGGGTTAAGGGCTAATGGACAACACAGCTAATTCTAAGCAGCAGTGTACTTCAGCAACCGACCAACAGTCGCTCAGTAGACATATCTGCAACATTTTGGCTGAAGCAAATATGGGGGGCGTTCGGATATGATTTGGACTCAACTCATTTGCAGCAATTTTATTATATTTCGGATGAATACTAACAAACTCCTAGCCCAACATATTCCCCACCCAGATTATACATCTCTGCCACTTCTTTGGGAGCTTCAGGATGGCTCCACGGAACTGTTCTTTAGTGGTGCTGCGATGCCCTTCACGGACAGCCGCCTGCAGTTTCCTTGCCACTGTCGAAGTTCCATGCCCAGTTGAACACACTGCTGCGTGCCGGTGCTTTCTCTCCACATATTGCAGATACCTGGCAATGAACATCTGATGGTTTAAAGCCTTCTTTCCACCAGGACCACGTGGTCAATCTCTGCCCACCATGACAATCGCCTTCCATTTTACGACTCTCGTCCACGACCTCCGGTCACTGCACTTGGTAATGACGCAGCAGGTTTCCATAGGCGTGCACGACTAAGACCATTTGATGGTGTAATGCTGTACTAAGACTGCATTAACCTATAATAAATGACGCAATTTGGAGCTTGTTGTTTGCCGCAACAGCAGCCCCTGTCCAAATCATTACCGAAAGCCCTCTAGTCCTGTACTACGTAACAGGAAACCTACAAACGGCATACACATATTAGACAAATTGCTTTTCAATTACGGCAACCACAGCACTAAGGACTATTTCATTCCAGTGAAATGCGTGACGAATATAGCACTGCAGTCAGCAGATTCAATGTCACTTTCTCAGTTGGCTGGGTGAGCGTCTATTTGTTACCCAACGTTGAATAATAAAAACAATGTGGCATCGTGTATTTGTGGGATGGGGGCACACTACCGTTTTTTAAATAAAGCTCGTCACTTCCATAAAAACAATTTACTACAAACACGGAAAGAAAAAGCAGTGTGCTGGGGGGGAGGTGTTGGAGGTTATGTTGATAGCTGACGATTAACTAAAAACTGACGTAACAAATTAGCATGCAGGTATTCCAGGAACAGAAGTACAGTTCGTTCATTTTATCGCTATCCTTGGCGGCGCAGCTGTTACGGATGTCCCGGCAGATGCAGGTTTTCTACGCGATGAAGGATCCGTGCTCGGTGCGGCGATAGAAGAAACGCTATTAGAATTAGGCCTTCATACTTTGTTTATTCTTGATCTGAGAACGCTGTCAAATGCTGTGAATATATATAGTGTAGGAATGACACAATCATTAATAAACAAGGAATTGGAAAGGATTTGGTAGATACCGGTCGTGGCGTAGTTTAAGGTAGGATCCCGACTGTTACTAACGCTGGTGGTTTAGTCCTTATCAGTCAAATGTCGAGCTGAACTCGACAGCGCTTGCCGTCGTGCCAGGTCCAATGTCGTACTGAAATCGACAAGTTATTTTACAGTGTTCTATGTTGGTTTTTACTAAGTTCCTGCCATATAATGGCTGATTCTGAAATTCGAATATTTAGAAGTTTTGTGGAAAATTAATTGGACTAGACAGAATTCGCGATAATAATTTGGACTGCAAACGGTTAAAACAGGTGTCCTGCGCGTAAGCAACACCAGTTATGGATTCAGGGAAACTACAAATAACGATCCACGTATGACGATTCCAGCACTATGTGGATGTGAGTTGTAAGCTTCACGCGCCTGCCACTTTAGCTCAAGGGAAACATCCCGTGGCAACCATCGGATAGGAGGTTCGGTGAACATGACGGCCGTGAATATGGAGGCGAAACGAAGTCTCGTCCCTGCACGGAACTCAACGCACCTCCATCGTCCAGAAACCTGCCGTAACAGGTAAAAAATGAATGCTAAAACACTGTCATCCACCCACATAGCACTCAAACTTCCGACACCCACATGCCCGCATACATCGGCAAGACAACGTGTGCTGCACACAACGCTTCCTGGTGTTAAGGGGTAACAGGTGCTTCGGTACGTTGCACCATGCGTGTATCTTTCATATCTCTTAAATTATTCTTTTGCAATTTTGCACACGCCCTTAGTCTTGTTGTCCAATTATCGTAGGTATGAATATACACGTTGCAAAGCACTACAGATACCGCACTGCTAAAAACATGAGCACATACCTTGTACCTTGTACGGGGAGGGGACTGGTGCATACAGGATTTTGGTTGGGAAACCTGAGGGAAGGAGACCACTTGGAAGACCCAGGCGTAGACGGGAGGAGAATATTAAAATGGATCTTAAAGAAGTGGGATGGGGGAGCATGGACTGGATTGATTTGGGTCCGGAGAGGGACAGAGGTGGCGGGTTCTTGTAAATGCGGTAATGAACCTTCGGGTTCCATAAAATGCAGGGAATTTCTTGACTAGCTGAGGGACACTTTGCTTCCCAAGAAGGACTCTGCTCCATGGAGTTAGTTAGTTAGTTAGTTATTATGTGGTACCGATTACTTCCTCACTTTTAACCATACATAACATTACACTCCTCGGTTATAACAACACTCGTTTATAACGACACAAAATATTCAATCCCTTTGGTGACGTTATAACCGAGTTCACTTGTATTTTACTAGGCAATTTATTTTCAAACACTTAAAATTTATGTTATTTGCATTACCTTGGAAGAGGTAAAAACAGTTTTCAAGTTAATAATAAATATTTCCATACTTACTCTGGTAACATAAACATGATTTGTAACAAAGCATAGCTACAGATTTGTTCGTGTTATCAGCCACTCCAAGCACAGTGGTTCCCAGATTTATACTACCTGCATTACGATCACAAGACTGTATTTTTTCTTTCACATTGCACATTTGCGTTTCGTGTGATTCTCACAATAAATACCGGCCAGTCCCCTAAACCGTATCAACCGACTGATCTTTATACGGGACACTTACTGTATTTTCTGTGCCTTAGGAGCGCAATTTTGTGCGTAATTCCGACAAGCTTTAACGCATTAAAACACCCACAAAACCAGGACCTTCGCCGGATTGGAAACTTTACAAGGCACAAGCCGTTTCACGATTTACGTTCGGCTTTTAAAGAACTGTATGTTTACGTTGATATCAGAAAATTATGCAGGCGGGAAATATAAGTCACGCGAAATCGTAAGAATTTAAATGTTCGCGTCACTGGACACGGCGAAGCTTTAAACTTCGCGGTGGTCACGCTTATTACATTTAACGCGACTGAACTAGCGGTAGAGCTTAAGACGGTGGTGCAGTCGGTAAAACGATTAGGCTACGAGTTGGATGGTCCAGGATTCGAATCCCCGTGCCAGTAAAATATTCCTTCTCCTCTCCAGAACGTCAACACCGGCTCCGCGGCCCACACAGCCTCCTATTTAATGGGAACCCAAATTCTTTCCCGGGGATAAAGCGGCCGGAACACGAATTTAACCACTGACTTCCATTTAATGTCTAGGTTAAGAAAGAGTGGAGCTATATCTCTGCTGTCCTTACATGCCTCCATGGCGTGATCATGGACAGCTTTATGGCTTACGTAGGACGAAGCGTCACCTGCTTTACAAACCTGGACTGGCGGAGGGTACGTATACGCAACGTGAAGCACTGATTATACTAACCAAACACCTTGTAAATATGTAACACGCAAGATAAGAGACAAAATGACGTAAATCTCAAACGAAATATGACAGTGCCGAGAGCCCTGACACCGGACAGACCCGTCGGCCCATGAGCAACCGAGACAGTAACTTTCCACAGACACACCGCAAAATATCTGTTCATGAAACTCTAACGGGCCGACGGACGGACCGACCGACAGTCGTAATACTTTGAATTGGACTTCATGTACCGACGTGTCCAGTCAAGGGGGTTTAAAGTCTGTCCATACGGACATCACACGCAAGACGAAGAGTGGTTAACACTCAGAACATCCTTGATGTTACACATTTAGAATCGCAATGGGCGATTACAATACAGACCCTCAACATGGCTATTTTAAACCACATGTGGTTATATAACGGCCAGCTTGGAGTCAAGATTCTCAAACGGTTGATCGCAGACACGTAAAGTTGCCCCTGTGCCTAAGCACCATGACATAAAAATGTATGAGACGTGGAGGTAAAGATCTGCTATTCCATGCATCGGATATAGATACAGATGAATGATCATTTGCAAGTTGCGGCAATTTTAACCTCGGGGAAGGAGTCCATGGCCCCTCTTACTTAAAAGGATCTCCTAAGGGCCGTCTAGGGTTGGTAGGGAAGAAAATAATCCGTCCCCATATTGATAATCGAAACCCTTTCACCCAGTCGTGAGAGTGACTAGTCAGCGACTATAAAGGTACAATCGACTAAAAGAAACAAACGGCAGTGACAGTCCTAACACAGGAACAAACAGCAGTGACAGTCCTAACACAGGAACAAATAACAGTGACAGTCCTAACACAGGAACAAACAGCAGTGACAGTCCTAACACAGGAACAAACAGCAGTGACAGTCCTAACACAGGAACAAACAGCAGTGACAGTCCTAACACAGGAACAAATAGCCGTGTCCGTCCTAACAAAAACTTCTGACGCGAATTTCACTTCCTTCACACGCTTAAATCCCTTTACGAGTATTGCATAGTTTTCCAAGACTTTTAGCAATGCAGTTTATAAAAGAGGGTAAGTTTACTTTAATTACAATACTATAGATTAGTCAAGTTTGCAAAAACCGAAACGGCAGAGCGACGTAATCTCTTGTTTGGGGCAGAGTCTTTGCACACACCCAATAAATAATAAACCACAATCCGTTTTAGTATACTCACACTTTAACCACGGAATCTGTGACTAAATAGATCAAATAAACTTCACGTCCCGTTTTGCAATCATAGGTTAAAAGTTACATTCAAACTGTGTATATTTAACAACATGTTTATATATTCCAACAACGTTTTATTTTTCGTCCGTCAGTCTTTTGAGAGTCCAGCACTTTAACAGGTCTTGTGGCTTTGTTTAGTGACACTGTACGCTCTCTCTTACTGTAAGATGACCATTCGTCCGTGCATTCGGGGACAGCCCCCGAAATAAGACACGTCCCGGACCTTGTCCGCCTTTTTTTATTTTTCCGATTTTATCCACTCTTCCTTGTAATATTCTTAAGAACGGACAGTTTCTTGGATCTTGTCAGCGACTTTCCCGAAGGCGATATGGAAGCAGTGCCGCGTGTTGAGCAGTAAGCAGTAAAGATTTGATACATAAGAAAATAAGACTGTAACGTGTGTATCATTTTATCTGTTGTTTCAATACTGTCCCCATCCACGAAAACGACGAGGAAAAATGGTCACTTTATTTCACTGTTGTATTTTCGGCATAAAAAGCAATCGAGGACTGTTGATTCGTCCCTTTCATACAATTCAGACAGGGCAAAAACGACGCCTCATAACTGTAAGATTAAAATTTATATGAGCCACCCGGTTGATACGAAAAATTAGTAAAGATTACCGTGTTCTGGGAGGGGTACGCGATGGTGCAGTTGGTTGAGGCACTGCGCTACAAACTGCGGCTTCGATTCCCGATGGTATCACTGGAATTTTTCATTGACATAAGTCTTCCGGTCGCACTATGGCCCTGGGGTCGACTCAGCCCCTAACACAAATGAGTACCACGGGTATCTCCTGGGGGTAAAGATGGCCGGTGCGTAGAACTGACAACCTTGCCACCTTAAAGTGACGACTGTCTAGAATTTCTGGGAGCCTGAAACCCCTGGAGCCGTAAAGGCCCGTCCGGGCCGGCACGGAGATTGCTTTACCTTCACCGTCTTCTGGGACATACTATTTCCCCTTGAGGCTTCTTCTGCACTGAAAACGGAGGCTGTACGTTCCGCCGAAATGTCGGTTCATTTCTACCTGAATACACGGCATGAAGTCCAATAGTGACCGCCATCAGAATCACAAATCTGGCGCAAAATTAAATTCACGCAACAGAACTCCTCGTTTACATAAGCGAATAGTCTTCCCCCTCTTACGTCGCCTCGACTTACGTTCTTTCACACGTACGTCGTTGCCCACCGACCCGATATTCGCACGTACGATGCTGACGATGTCGCCCAGTTTCTGAACTACCGTGACCTGTAACTCATGGTCGACCTTCTTGTTGAAATTGAAAGCGCCCTCTAAGAAACTGAGGAACTTCAGCCTTAACCTAAGGAGGGGACTATGCCAGTTTTGCTGTTAAGGGGCTTGGACTCACTGAAGCTGGCATCAAGGTGTTTGAGGAAAATGTTTCGAAAGACCAGCGAGAAACAACAATTACGTAAGCGTTTATGAGGATGCTTGTTTGCTATGACGAGATTCTGAAGGAGAAGAAGAGGTCTTTTCCTCGTCAGACTTCAGTGCTTGATTTCATCATGTCATGTTCAACGACTCGTGCATCGTCACCTGTACTGGTGCAACACTGGGTGTGATGATCGAGATAACCGGTCTGCAGTTTAGGAGGAATGCCCCTTCTTTAAATTGGCATTTGTTTGTCATTTCGTTTCAAAACGTTTCCCCTTTCAAGACGGAAGGTAATCTGTTTTACATAAGGACTCAGTTCGTACCGCGCTGTAAACACTCTCCACCTCGGTTATAAAAACCCATCTCTTAATGTTTTATAAGGCAAAAGTTGCTGTTTGATCTGAAATCCATACAAAACACATAAACGCAATGTGGGCACCACGTAGAATTTTTCCGGGTTAAAGCACGTGTTACGTAAAGTAAGCTCTAGGCTTTAACCCCGTATCAGTAACTTATATTTTGTCTAGGTCAAAACAGATTGCCTGGAACCATCCACCCCAATTTAGCGTTGCGTTTAGGGGAAAACCTCTGGACATAAGTCGTCTGGACTACCGTCACAGGTCTCGGAACCATCCCCAACGTAAATTGGAGGGACGAGCGTCTTATAGGTTCAAATACCAGCCGCTGCTTTCCCCCCCCCCCTAATAAACTTAATTTCTTTTAAATGAATGTCATTTACATACGAAATTATACTCACTTTGGTCAACATTTCTATATATGGGGGCCATCTTTTAAATTTCGGGACCCTACACCAAATGACCCCAGTGTCGCTCCACCCTCAGAAGTTTGCAAGGCTAACATATGGATGTTACTTTATATGAATGTAACAATTATACACCGGGATGGCCCCTAGTGACCTGACGTCCATACAAGTTATTTAAATCTCAATTTTTTGGAACATTACAAAGAGTGTGAGACGTTATTCAGCACAGGTCACGATAGCAATATACTTTATTTCCTTAACAAATAAAGAAAGATGGATAAAAACACATCCAGCAGCCGGAGCTCCTGGCAATGACGCAGAAGGGATGACCTGCTAACGCACTCAGTGTTCCTAATAATCATGACAGCCGACACACTAATTGCAACACAACAGTAAACCAAAAGTAGAACACAGCGCACGCACGTCAGTGCTGAGGATTCACCGGCTGAGCAAACGTAAATTTACAATATGGACACAGTAAAGGCAACTTTTATGATACATGGGGTCTTCACACTGGTGCAAATTTTTACACTAGGGTCATCTGAATCATGACCCAGACGACCAGCGTCGGGGATGCCGAGCCGTCACACAACAAACTCTTTTGTAACAGCTGACTGGACTTGTGTCATTCAGTCTTCTGAACAGAACAATTCGCAGAATCAAGAAGCAAGAACAGTGCACAAGGAAACGAGTGGCATTACACAACCGTCAACCGTGAGGGAATGGAAGATACTTTCGTTCGACATACAAAAACTATAGGTTTAAATAAAGCTATTATGGAATGTTATTGAAGACACAAAGATCATGTTATTTACAGTCATTTCATTTCAAGTTTTCATCTTGGAATAGCAGACCGTGCTCAACAAGGAACACGTCTAATGATGCTGGCACATGGCATAACTAAAGAATCGCCAAAACAAAAAATGGAAAAAGCCTACTGACATGAAGAACTAACGATGACACTCTTTAACACACTTTCTTCCGCGGAATGGAAAACTTCCTAGCACGTAAAATTGATAACGTCATGCTTCAAGTGGTACTTAAGTCACGTTTGCCTACAACAATAAAAAGATGGCAAGCATATTTTTCCTTCTAAAACAACAAAAATGTACCGAGACCTACCCTGGTTCGAAACGCAGACCCAATAGAAAATGTTCAAAGCTATGAAATTTAATCCCAATGCTGACAAAGCCACGACTGTTGACGCGAAATTCAACTACTGCAGTAGCAAGTTCGATGAGATTCGATTCCTCACTACCAGTCTCGTATTTAGTTACGTGAGTAAACTTTAAGCCGACCGCAGTGGCCGCGCGGTCTAAGGCGTGGTTCTGCGGCCGCTTGCTTACTGGGATTGCGGGTTCGAATCCCAGCGGACGCATGGATGTCTGTCTCCTGTTACTGTTCCGTGTTGTCAGGTAGAAGTCTCTGCGACGGGTTGATCTCTCGTCCAGAGGAGTCCTACCGAGTGTGTGTGTGTGTGTGTGTGTGTGCATGCATTGTGATTAAGAGCAACAAGAACCCTCTACACCTATAATGAGTAGAAAGAAGAGGTCAGAATAAGCAAGTAAGAAAGTGAGAACATTAAGCCCATCCCGGTGGCCGCGCGGTCTAAGGTGTGGGTCTGCGGCCGTTCGCTTGCTGGGATTGTGGATTCGAATCCCGCCGGGGACATGGACGTCTGTCTCTTATGAGTGTTGTGCGTTGTCAGGTAGTCTGTGTGTCGGGCCGATCCCACGCCCAGATGATTCCTACAGACAGCTTTTGTGTAACCGAGTGTCAGCAAGTGCAACAAGACCCCTCTGCACCTACAATAAGTAGAAAGAAAGAAAGAAAGAAAGAAAGAAAGAAAGAAAGAAAGAAAGAAAGGGTAAACTTAATTCACTGTCAATCCTTCAGAGTTTTGCTATTGATAGTGACAGTAAAGCAAATATATGCAGAGCGAAGAAAGTGTATTTCTGCTTGTCCGAAACACGAAAAGCAGGCCAAATACCAACAACCAGTTCACTTCACAGCGACTAGTACATCTCGGCCTCGGCACGACACAGTTACCAGATCTTGTGCGGGCGGATGCACAAACACAGAACTGAATTCGGTGCCCACCCTCTACACACAGCAGCTACCACACTGCCGCAGTACAGAACACGCTTTGTCTCGTGAGGGAGGCGAGTCGAATGTAGGACTGACTACAAATGAGAACAAACTGCAACATAAGCCCGATGGAATTAGACGCAAGGAGACCATTTCAAAAGTAGAACACACCCCTTAGTTATTTCTAATGCCATAAACGATATATATAAAGCAGAGGTCTAAATGCAGTGACCAGGCAGAGATTTGGGTTCGAATTCTCATCGGATACTCGACTTTTGAAATGAAACAGCATAAATCCCGTTTTATCTCTAAAACCGTGAAAACTGTGTCTGTTCGTAGCCTAGTAACCTCACACTACACACAGGCTGTGGTGTAAGGTGACTAGATGATGAACGAGAAAATATGTAGGAGGGGGCGGTGGAGGCCTGACTCCAGGTGCCGTTGTCGAATTGCCTAAATGGAAAATAATATGCGTCAAGGCGAACTGACACCCGTCATTTATCGAGCCGTACTTTACTGTTGTCAGATTATAACCAAATTATAACCAAGATTATAAACAAAGTTGGTATACGAGTATATCGACGTATTTTTAGGCGCTTCCGTAAATTTGCGGAAAGCGACAGTTACCTCCAACATGTCTGTCCGTCCGCATGGAAAAACTCGGCACCCACTATAAGGGTTCTCATGAAGTTTAATATTTGAGGATTTTTCGAAAATTTATCAACAAAATTCAAGTTTCGTCAAAGCTAACAAGAATAATGGGTAGGCCTGCTTCACATGAAGACGTATGTACATTTATTATATCTCGCTCAATTCTTCTTAGAATAAGAAACGTCTCAGACAAAAGTTGTAGAGAAAACAAAATACACATTTTATGTTCAACAACTCTTTTCCGAAAATTGTGCCGTTTATGAGATAATGTGGAAAAATATGGTACAGCCAGACGGGCCACAGACGACGACATAACACGACGCATGCCCTTTGCATGTTGGGTAACTACGGCTACAGATGCACACTCAGAATATGTAATACTTTATGATTTTCCATGCTAACAATGGTTACGCGAACGTGCCCCATTGTTTACGAGCACTGCCTGTCCTGTATTATAACTCCGAAATATAAAATTTCATGGAAAACCGTTATGCATCTCTCGATTTTCAAACGCCAGCGCCTTAGGAACTGTACATACAGGAACACAAGACACATAATTCATACTGTTGGATGAATCACTGCAGTAAAAGCAGGGCACAGAGCTTAAATTACAATAATTCAAAATCCTAAAACGAAATAATGCCAACAGCGATTGTTTCTAAAGCAAATTTATAGCATAATTATATGTTGATATGGAACTTATGACAAGTTCGTTGAATTGCAGCCGTCTGATGTCTTGCCACTACATCTCCAAACACGAAGCTAGAGGCACGGCATACGTATCAGCTTCAATATACTGTCGCCTGAGGCACACTGTTCGACGAAATGCAGCATGGAAAAACAAGGGAGGCAATGTATGGATAACGTAACCCTCTTGCGCGTTCGCCTAACCACTCTTGCCATCAAAACGTAACAATGCATTCCATCTGTATTGTTGGCCTACATGTAGCTGTCAACAATATAATAACGTTGCGTGTTGCCATCGAAACGCAAAAATGGGTTCGTTCTGCATCGCTGTCGAGCTACAAAATATTTCGTACTCCTGTCAAATATATAAATGTGGTTGGGTCTTCAAGTAAATTGCCAGATATGTTTGTTCGATTTTAACCAAAGATGGAGGTTCTAGACAGCTTTTCGTAGAAGTCCCCACTACCAAATTTCATGAAAATCCGTCTTGCAAGAGCCCCGCTGATACTGTACAAGCGCACAGACGGACGGACGGGTGGACGGACGTGACGAAGCTAGTAAGTGTTTTTCGCTATTTATGCGCAGGCGCCTAAGACTGGACACAAACAGCCTGCCTGCTTGTTGATAAACGTTCAATATTTGTTTAAAATATGGATGGCGGAGAATTTTTAAAACAGCCGATCAGCAGAAATGTGACATGAGACGTGTATGTTGCTTCAGTAAATACAACTTTCATTAGTAACAAATTACAAGAAGATGTTCATAAACTGAGAAAAATGCGAGTTTATATGAGGTTATTATGGAGGTGATGCTGAAAACCTCAAGTATTTTGGAATGTTACGTCGTGTGGACCCGTAAACAGTTACCGACGTTTCGAGCGAAAGTTGTCCTTTCACCTTCGGATCTTCTTGGACTGCTTCATCATGATAAACTACAATCTTCCGATACGTCGGGAAGCATTTACCAGCCGACACACCATAACGCCCCAGAAGCTGCAATTCAAACTACAAACTACACGATCTCCACTTCAACAGCATGTGCTTTGTACTGCAGAACGAAACTCCTTGTCGTTATGCAAACCCAAATGACACAGGTACAACAACAAAAGCTCGCCACTGACCCCTGCACCAAAATCCTTTCGATCCAGACACGTTCTTTCTCAAACACTACTTCAACGTCGTTGCAGTACTTCCCTTACGTAAATTTCTGCATAACAATTGAGTGTGAGATCTGTGCTCTTCGGGGATGTTACGCAGCGTCGATTGGTAATCCTTTACCGACGTTTCGGGACAACCTATCGGTCCCATCTCTTTTTATTCTTGGACTTCGTGACACGTGAAGATGTCGGATCCAATTTCACAACCAAGATATTTAGAATTCTTTACTTGCCGTACACATTTATTATCCACAATGACTTTACATCTTACTGGGGTTGGCCCAAAATGGCATTGTCTCAAAATTTTCTGGTGATATTTCCATTCCAAAATTTTTTACCATGTTTTGCACTGTAAATACTCCTTTTTCTAAATTACCCGCTAAATCAGCTATTACTATCTAATAGTCAGCAAAAAGAAGAGTATTTTCATAGTAGTTGATAAAGTAATATGTTTAACTTTTGCGCAAATCCAGTTCCATTTGACTACAATTTCATTCACGTAAATGTTGAATAATGTCGGTGATAAGATGAGTTAACGTGTACGAAGCATTGGTGTAATAATAAAGACGGGAAAACCCGCAATACTCGGAGAAAACCCTGTCCCACTGCCACTTCGACACAAACCTCATATGCTCTGATCTGGGTGTGAACCCGGGCCTCCTCAACGAGTGGCCTGCGACTAGTCGACATGAGCCATGGCACAGTTTCGTAATATTTCATGACTTTTTGGTACCCACTGTTACACGACGAGCACACAGCTGACTATATGTACGTCTCACAATCGAACACGAATCTTCGTTTTTTGCAATTAAAACCGACTCAAAGCATAAACGTCAGTACATTATTAATTAATCTATTTTCCTCCGAAATGTTTCCGCTAGCTGCCATCTTCAGGGAGGTGTACATAAATTCATTATATAAAAACCCTTAAACCATTAAAATGTGGTGTTCGTGTTTTTTATATGGTGAATTGCTGGTGTTAGCGGGCGCAGCACCACCTGTATTATAACGACTCAACAAATGTCTGTCTATCTATCTATCTATCTATCTATCTATCTATCTATCTATCTATCTGTCTGTCTATCTATCTATCTATCTATCTATCTATCTATCTATCTATCTATCTATCTATCTATCTATCTATCTATCTATCTATCTATCATCTATCTATCTATTCATCTATCTATCTGTCTGTCTGTCTGTCTGCCTGCCTGACTGTCTATCCGTCTGTCTGTCTGTCTATCTATCTATCTATCTATCTATCTATCTATTCATCTATCTATCTATCTATCTATCTGTCTATCTAAATATAGTGAATTGATGTACAACTCCCTGAAGACGGCAGCTAGCCGAAACATGTCGGAGGAAAAATAGATGAATTAATTATGTATTGAAATTTATGCTTTGAGTCGGTTTTAATTACAAAATTGATATTAAAGCACAGGAATAATATAAAAGAATTTTCGTGTTTACTGTCAAACATTCAAATTCACAGAAATATTCTGATTATTTGAGATGTAACAAACATTCCCACTAGACCCAAACTCTTCTCTCGACTACGATATCATATACACTGACGACAAATACAAAAAAAAGTACAAATATACAAGATGTTCGGGCAGAGCCTGAGTGCAACAGCTGTTTCACGTTCGTTATATATAGACCAACCATTAAAACCCGTTAAGTTACATACACAACACTGACAGATAATCCATTTACACTAGCAGTAAACTTAAACTTAGGGCCGGTTGATTTGTAACACATAACGCGATATTTAAACTTTCCGGAATACTCGTTAGGTACTTCCAATTCATGGCAAAACGGTTTTCCCGTACGTCTGGGCGATAAATTACAAATTACGAGCAGTATAAATCTTCGCACTCAAAGAAGGACATGGTTTGCGTATTTTTACGTTTAACTCCCTGCCATTATGTAAGGCCATTAATATACAACAAATTGTAACGATTAGTCAGTTTCATTACAACTAATGCATGTTTCGACTAAGCTGGGTCGTCATCCTCTCCTGAAGATGATTAAAGTAAGTCTAAACACGTACGCTATGTACAACTGACAGGTTTAATGGTATGCTTACACAAACCAACATGTTTTCATGGTATGCTATATGCAACTGACATGGTTGATGGCATGGTACATACAACCGACATGTTTTCATGGTATGCTATATGCAACCGACATGTTTTCATGGTATGCTATATACAAGTGACATGTTTTGACGGTATCCGGTGGTGCAGTTGTTTGAGGCACTGTGCTAAAAGCCGGGAGGTCACGGGTTCGGTTCTCGATCAGGTCATTTGGATTTTTCATTGACTTAACCCTTCCAGCAACACTATGGCCCTGGGGTCGACCCAGTCTCTAACAGAAATGAGTACCACGGATATCTCCTTGGGAGTAAAGGCGGCCGGTGTGTACGGCTGACAACCTTACCACCTACATGTACTGAGTGTCTAGACATTCTGGCAGCCTCAACCTCCAGGAGCCCTAAGGGCCTGTCCAGGCCTGTAATGGGATAGCTTTTACACATGCGTGTAGCAAACCAACTACCATCATAATACGTATAACAAAACAGAAATAATTGGAAGTGCCGCTATCTGGATTCACACACGTGACTGCAGAGGACCAGTAGCCCATCGGGCGGTCATAAGAACTGGACAGCATCATCGAGGGTGCAGACATTTTCCAAAAATCTAGCAGCAACATCAAAATTCTAGGCGTCAGAAGGGTGCAACAAAGCAAGTTCCATAACAAGGACCCACAAATATTAGGTTCAACCGCATAAAATTTAGAAGCCACGGCGACCGGGCGACCAGAGTTTGTGCACTCTTGGCTTTATCAAATGTTTTCGTACATTCGATGGCACTAATGAAGTGTAAATATGTGGCGTAGACACGGGGGCAGGGGGGTTAAGGCCCTCGACGCAACAAAAATTCAGACGGCTTCGGTGTAATTCTTCTGAATGTTTAACTAACTGAACAAACTGTAGGCAGTTCTTTGTAGAGAAGCTGCGAGCCATTCGCCTTGTCCCTGTAGCGTCTCGGTGTTCATTGACCGTTCCCGGAGAAAAAGTTATGCAAAGAAAGATGATGGCAATTTGTTTGCAAATGTTTCACTCTATGTGGTGAGATCAAGAACTGGAAATGAATTCGACGGTACAGTTCAAGTTACTCAGAGCGTCGTTAAATAAACTACAAATAAATAAATAAATAAATAAACAAACAAACATAAATTCCGATCTTCAAACATACCATACGTGACGCCTAATTTACATAAAGCCATGAATATATTTTTATATTCCCCCCCCCCCGGAGCAATAGCCCCTATTGGGCCAGGGCCTCCTCATTATCGAGGCTTCACGATCACACTCACACACACCACACTCGGTAGTACTCCTCTGGACGAGTGATCAGTCCAACGCAGAGACCTCTACCTGACAGCACACAACACTCGCAAGAGACAGACATCCACGCCCCCGGTGGGATTCGAACCCACCAGCAAGCGAGCGACCACAGACACACGCCTTAGACCGCGCGGCCACCGGGATCGGCATATGTTCTTCCATGTGTTTCCCATAATTAACACCTGACAGCAGAGGGTGATCATTTCACACAAGTTTTAACCATTAGTATTAAACACAAGGGACGTGGACTCGCAAAAATCCGGTGTTGCCAGCAACTTCCAAAGATCTAAACGAAATTCAAATAAGAAATTTAAATCTTGAAATAGGCCTATCTCACGATTGGTTTCGTACATTTTGAAGACATTCTATATAGCATATTTCTACGATATCCAGAAATTCTTATTTTCAGCTTATTAATTCTTTATACCGTCTAATTTACATAAAGCTGTGCGTGAATTTTCCCACAAATCCTCCACAGATTTTACTGAAATTCAACACAAGAGACTTGGAACTAATTTGCATTTCGTTATTATCATTTTCAAACATGCTTAATGCCGATCCCAGTGGCCGCGCGGTCTAAGGCGTCGGTCTGCGGCCGCTTGCTTCCTGAGATTTCGGATTCGAATCCCACTGGAGGCATAGACGTCTGTCTCTGGAGAGTGTTGTGTATTGTCAGGTAGAGGTCTCTGCGACGGGCTGATCACTCGTCCAGAGGATTCCTACCAAATGTGGCATGTCTACGTGTGATCAAGTGCAACAATAACATTCTACACCCATAAGCAGGCAGAAGAGGTCAGAATAACAAAGTACGTACGATTAATAAACATTAAAGAACACCTATACACGACTTAACAAAACTTTCCAGTCTAGCTCAGCAACAGCTGATGGACACGCGTTATGTGCCATAAACACCAACCGTCCAAGACAGAGAAATCACTTTCACAGACAAGCGCTGACAGCAGGAAGATGCGGAGAAATTAGTTGATGGCGCAATTATTCACCAATTTACTACATGTAAAAGGAAAGAATTCCATTCGAAGGCGTCGTGTCTAATTTCCGTTAATATATCGACGCCTGTCTGAAAGCAACAGATGCATTGTATTAGCAGAAGGCTTTAAAGCTGCAATGAAATAATAAATCTACGACAATGAATAACTGCGTAGCATTCCATGAAAGAGAAACGACACGCATATAACATCAGCGCTGCCACCTAGTCTCGTTCATAACCAAGACGCCATAAACAAATATCAATATCCGTGATTTCAGGCTTCCGCCGCGATGCTGATGAGATCTGCGCTCTTCTGGGGTATTACGCAGCGTCGAGTGGTAATCCTTTACCGACGTTTCGGGACAATGTATCGGTCCCATCTTCAAGGGTCAAGAAGTCAAAGAAATTCTTGAAAATGGGACCTATAGGTTGTCCCGAAACGTCAGTAACTACCACTCAAAGTTGCGTAACAACCTATAAGAGCGAAAATCTCAAATAACACTATCCCCATCGTTGGATGTACCATCAATAATCCAATCCATCGAATATCTTAGTAGACTTTTACATATCTCGAATGGGATATCTAGACCTATCACGAATTAACATTACTGGCCGTCGCGGCAGAAGGTTTCAATTCCAGCTTCATATTCAAGGGGTTCAGGGTTCGATCCTCGACCAGGATGCCGTTAATCCTGACCGAAGTTTCCGCCGTACTGTCCAGTCGCTGCAGCCAAACACAAAGACATCTGGGTTACCACAGAATAGATAACGACTGAATACATTCCCTATCATCCCCCCCCCACATTACATGATACCTGTAATACAAAATCGTATGGTCTCCCTACTTTTCTTTCGTCCAGTTTACCTGGATATGGCTAGAAGACCGCACAGACTGTAATTCATAATATGAGTATTAACCTTTTAAAGCCTAGCGGTAACTTTACGTACCACCAGGTGTAAGATTAAAAAATTCTACGTGGTGCCCACATTGCGTTTATGTGTTTTGTACGGATCTCAGAACAAACAGCAACTTTTGCCTTATAAAACATTAAGAGACTGGTTTTTATAACCGAGGTGGAGAGTGTTTACAGCGCGGTACACACTGAGCCCTTATATAAAACAGATACGCTTCGTATTTAAAGGGTTAATTATAAGGCTCGACAGACGACATCACGGCACTAAATGACAGAAAACTGCGATACTGTCGTCGTCGTCGTCGTTGTTGTTGTTGTTGTTGTTGTTGTTGTTGTTAGCCGTTATCAACTTTATGCGCGGTATTTATAATGATATGCCTGAAACAAACCATGTTTCTAGGGTACACAGTTTCGCAGCTATTCTGTAGATACACTTTATGTTACACGTAACATTACTTTCCATGTTGAAAGTTTTATACTTTTACATTAGCACTTTCCACAGCATGTGTGCAGTACCCAACATGGCTGTTTTCTGTAGTCCTTCATTTCGTGCTTTCCCGCTATGTTGCTCAGGTATTTTCTAGAGGATTTTGAAACATAAACACCTTACTACTGTAAGGTGTTTATGTTTCAGAAACCTGTCAGCTTTTTTCTTGATCACATTATTATCATTATCATCATCACTGCCCGGTGCTGATATGCCGAAACATGACGCTGCCCACTCACACGTAACTACCGTGACACAACATTCAGCTGGAATCACTGTACAATAATTTTAATAACCCTTTGCGTATTGCAAGTAGAAACGAAATTCGTAGTACCAGCTCTGACCAACCAAAAGAGATGTGCCAGTCCGATAAAGGGGAGTCCAAGTCGCGAAATGTTATGGAGTAGCACTGGGTCACAGCATTTACCGAATAAATACTCGGGGCTTTATGAGATGACAAAATCGGCAAGCGGGCGTGTTTATGCAACAGCATCACCCGCAGTGTTGTGTATGCAATACTTCGTAACAGAAGTTACTTCTATCAAACAATGTTCTGCTTTAACCTTTTAAAGACGGAACGTAATCTGTTTTATATAAGGACTCAGTGCGTACCGCGCTGTAAACACTCTCCACCTCGGTTATAAAAACCAGTCTCTTAATGTTTTATAAGGCAAAAGTTGTTGTTTGTTCTGAGATCCGTACAAAACACATAAACGCAATGTCGGCACCACGTAGAATTTTTTAATGTTAAACCTGGTGGTACGTAAAGTTACCGCTAGGCTTTAAAAGGTTAATCTAAGGCCTGCATGCTTATGTGCGAGGGCAGTTAAACAGGAGGTCACAGCAACGCACTCAGAATGTTAGTCAGAGGTGATAATCCAACGTGAACTGACCCCAGAATTAAAGCCTGACTCAAACAAAGGCGGTACGCGGGAGAGGTAACGGGATGCGATATATTACTCTTTGGATTTTAAATGGCAACGCTCACACCGACCGCGGTATCCCGCCGCGATGCAACAGTACTGTCGCGGTATTTTTCTGTACCGCAGCATGCTGCGTTCTCCCGTGTACCGCGCTGTGCTTAGCACGTGGCTTCTTAGAGTTTGGATTGTGTTTTGCGTGTCTGAAGGTTTGAAATTCACACTTTGGGAATAAAAATGACTAGGAAACTTGTAACTGAGTGCGTTAAGGAATATCCCATCTTATACGATATGACGACACCTGATTATAAAGACAATAAAAGAAGGGTCACATATGGGATGAGACAGGCGAAAAGTTAGGCGTAATGCTTCTAATACCAACAGATCTTCGTATGGCACATACATGTTCGCAGGAGTAGCACAGGGCAGTGGCCACAATGTCACGCCGCGAAACAATACCGCCTTCCTAGAGTGAGTACACTTGTACCGCTAGCGTATTGTCCCATTACCGCTCACGCGTACCGCCTCGATTTGCGTGAATCTTGAAGTTGGTAACCGCCGAAAGAACTGGCCTTAGTCAACGGCGTATCGCTCTCCACACCAAACGCACAACGTTGTTACAAGTAAGTTCCAAAAAACAAGATGAACACTGATGCCGACACCGCTATTCTGACTTCGACGTATACATGGCACATGGGTAGCAGATGGTATACACCAGATCCCTACATAGTCACCACTGACATTTAAGCATTTGTACCACAGTGACATCATGGCTTGTATCCCTACGTAGAAGAAATCAGTGTATGGTGTCTGTAGGCATGAGGTGACAGCTTGCTTCACGTCGGAGTCTGTTGCAAATCGCTTTGCAGACTCGTGCTTCTTAGGAGGCCAAAAGCAATGGAAATCAGCCGCAATGAGACTGGCATAATTAGTAACTTCCCTTCCATAACGCCATACGCAGTTATGGGGGCGGTTGGCATTGTTAAAAGATAATAAAAATAACAAAGAATTACTTAGACACGAAGTTTCATGGACAGGACCGGTCCCCGTCCTTATGCTCGGCCCAGACGTTGTGTAAGTTTGACTAACAGGCCCAAATGAACGCTTGAATGTCTTAACGCTGATTTTTACCCTAATGACGGCGACGGATCCTGACCCCAAAATGTGGTGTTTTTTAATTATGCTTTACCATCTTTCAACACAGGAATATGGACGAAGGCCATGAAGCACAAGTTTCCCACGTGTGAAATACCACTGTCAGAATCTTAGAGATTTATAATGCCTTCAGTGTTGGTGCATCACTGTCAAGTTGGAACTGTAGTGTCTTAAGGACAAAAGACACGGGAATGACATCTTCTGCACCAATTCCATGACAGCTACACTTCACAACATGCAACTGGCGAGGAGTGCATTACTGAGGCATCTGGGGGAGGAACGTTTTGATTTGCCATGTTACATTCAGAAATCACACAAAGGCCATCAATTTACATATCTAGACAACACTGCTACTGCTTCTGCCATGATTTCGTTCAGTAATCCACTGCACTAATTCCAATATCAATTTAACCCTTTAAAGACGAAGCGTATCTGTTTTATATAAGGACTCAGTGCGTACCGCGCTGTAAACACTCTCTACTTCGGTTATAAAAGCCAGTCTCTTAACGTTTTATAAGGCAAAAGTTGCTGTTTGTTCTGAGATCCGTACAAAACACATAAACGCAATGTGGGCACCGCGTAGAGTTTTTAATGTTAAACCTGGCGGTACGTAAAGTTACCGCTAGGCTTTAAAAGGTTAAAGGACATAGACCCGTCGCAGACATAAACAAACAGGACTCTTACGCCAATCTTGGTACTGCAATACTAAAAACATGGTATCTGTATCTGCTGTACTGTGACATACGGTCAGGAAGGAAAAGAACATCCTACATACAACAAAACGAAGGAATACTAACTGGATTGGTCACATCTTGCGTACGAAATACCTTATAAAACACGTTATTGAAGGAAATAATCGGCGGGACAGACATCCATGCCCCCGGCCGGATTCGAACCCGCAATCCCAGCAAGCGAGCGGCCGTAGACCCTCGCCTTGGACGGCGCGGCCACCAGGATTGGAAGCCCTACAGTTTATTTTTAAAAAATTCCAGACGAAGAAGGCTACTTTACGATATTGTAAAACCCTTTCATTTAACCAACCAGACACAGATTTTATGCGAAAGCACACTTAACAAACCTATCAGCACATATCAATTCAGAACATACAATTAACCTTTTAAAGCCTAGCGGTAACTTTACATATGACCAGGTTTAACATTAAACAATTCTACGTGGTGCCCACATTGCGTTTATGTGTTTTGTACGGATCTCAGAACAAACAGCAACGTTTGCCTTATAAAACATCAAGAGACTGGTTTTTTTATAACTGAAGTGGAGAGTGTTTACAGCGCGGTACGCACTGAGTCCTTATATAAAACAGATACGCTTCGTCTTTAAAGGGTTAATAGGCGTTAATGCGACTCCCACCACAAAGTCTAGAAGACCACCAGGATAGTACCACAAATGCTATAAAATGAAAACCGCCGAAACTGTCGATGTATTCAACGTGGCTAACCGTAATGAATGTTATAAAACTGAACGAACGTTATTAACCCTTTAAAGACTAAGAAGAAGCTGAAAAATATATAAAGGATCCGCTCGTACCGCGCAGTAAACACACTACGCTTCGGTCATAAAAACAAATAACATAATGTCGAATAGACAAGTACTCACTGTTTGTTCTAAGAACCATACGAAAAATAAACGCACTGTGTGGGCAGGGGGCAGAATTTTTGAATGTGAAACCTGGTGGTATATATAGTAACAACTACGCTTTAAAAGGTTAAATCTGGGTTCACACAAGGGCGCAAGCGTTATATATTCCAAATAACTGCATACGGAAAGTAGGTTAAAAATTATATTTTCTTCCATCTTCTCCACTTCATGCTTTAGGGCAACGAACAGTCAGTCGCAGTCGTGCGGTAAGTGCTCCTGCTTCAGACCGACCGTCTGTTCTGGCTTCAAAATGTCCATCACATTCTTGGTCGCCCAACATTTATTTTTCCCGTTCGGTTTGTACTTCAGGTTCTGCGAGGTGTTGGTAAACCTTGCATATAAAACACTTAGTCACAGGCCTCAGAATGCCTTCTTAAGATATTCTGATGGACCTAAACTAAATACGACTTAATACCAGGCAAAGGTAAAGTCGCTCCTGTTTACGCCACGAAGGCATATGGCGCGCAGGACGTGTGTGTGTGTGTGTGTGTGTGTGTGTGTGTGTGGGTGTGTGTATGTGTGTGTGTGTGTGTGTGTGTGTGTGTGTGTGTGTGTGTGTGTGTGTGTGTGAGTTTG